>JANHFX010016245.1:0-49247 GCA_027560015.1 Chloroceryle amazona
AATAATAAAAACTAAGATGAACAATAATAAAAATAATAAAATCAGAAAAATAATATGTAAAAAAATTGATGACAATATAGATATTTTTTTTTAAATGACCAGGTGGGAGTTAGCCAATACTGCCACCTTGGCGACAGTGTCTAGGTTTAATATATGACCTAATACAAAGCTTAGCACATGATTACGCAGAAACCATGGTTCAACATCCTCCTCAGCACCCATCCTTCTCATCAAGATGTCAGCTGTGGCTGAAGTGCCAAAATGGGAAGGGACCCACCACCCAGACCTGGACCAAAACACAGCCAGGAGTATAAAACCCCCAGTGCCAGCTGTGAGGAACGTGACTTTTTGAAGCCTGGTGGCACCAACACTGACTGAAGCAGAGGGAAGACTGCACACCAAAGTCTGATTCAGGTGCTCATCTTGAGTTTTTATCCAAGAGCAATTTAATACTAAAAGGAACGAGCATCGCTCAGACCTAGAATTGGCAGCTTCCAGATGAATGAGCATATTCAGATGAAAATCCTGGAGGTGCCAGACCTGAAAGATAACAGACACTAATGTGCTGCAACATGCATGAACGCTTCAGCAGGTATCTATCTACTCAGGGTATGTTGGATGAGAATAGACAACAAATACCCAACCTGTTGAGATACAGCCTGAGGCAGAAGACATCAGCACCACTAATGAGGTGTTTGACATTTGCCAGGAGCCTTCACAGCCTCTGCATAATTATGCAGGTGAGTGTGCAGAGGAGATAATGCATTGATAGTGGCTTGACTTGGATCTACTGAACCTTAAATGCCAGTTTCAGGAGCTGCTCTCCTTGCAGCCATGTGATACCTGAGGCCAGGGTATCTGGGGAGGGAAACAGTTTTCACATATCCCCTTACACTGAATCCACTTGTCTCACACTAATGCAAGTAGTTGTCCTTCACACCTCCAGCAAAGTCTCACCAGGGACAAAGTGTATGCTGTCCAGCATCACCCCTGGATCTGGACCTTCCTGCCCTGCAAGGCAGCCTGACAGCACAACCCATGTCTTGGGCTGGACTGGCTCACTCAGCAGGGCTCCTGGGTGTGCAGGTGAAACCCCAGCTGCAGAGCACCTTTGCTGCACACCTGCCCCAGGATACCAGGCAGTAGACAACCGCCCAAGATCTCATGTATCTCTTTCTGGGTCCTATCCTTGCACATGCAATCATCCAAGTTCAGCCTTGTAGCTACATATGACTCACACAACATCCAAATGCAGCTGGCGTGGATGCTCTTTGCTGCGAGAGGCCAGCATATTGATTGTCTCAGCTACCAGCTATTGCAGTCACGGAGCAAATGCAAGCCCATCTTCTCCTCATTTGTTTACAAAGCTCCCAAACCACATTCAGTAAGGGACAAAGCCCATCAGACAAAAGGCAGCAAATATGAAACCATCCTGCAGTGGACAATAATCTTGCCTACTTTGTTTTCCGGGCAAAATTAAACTACTGAGCATTGTGTTGGCTTTGCAAATATAACGTATCTCCTTCTGATATGGTGGGTCTGACCTGGCAGGAGGCCTTTTATACCAGATGAGACTGCCTTAAAATGCATATTATGAATTCAGATGCAGCCAGCTTGGGACAGCTGACTTCAACTTTGGTGGCTAAGATGGCATGGCACTGCAGTTAGAGCCATGGGCAGCCCAGGGACACGCTATCGGCATTCCAGATCCAGCACTGGTCTATGGAATGAGGTTGGTGCTGCACTCAGAGCACCCCTGACAGGTACCTAATTCCATGCACTGACTCAGGGGCTAAATGGGCTGGAGAGAGGAAAATGTAATCACGCCGTTTTAATTAGAGTCAATGGAAGCTTTCCAGGTACATCGTTACAGCCCACGTGGAGACAAAAATCCCTGTTCTGCTAAAGGGATACAATAAAATGCATTGTCACGCTGGGGATCAAACTGATCTGAACTTTGTATTCCTCATTTGCTGTATACTTAATTCTCATCATTTTTAATGGACTGTGGATGTTTTTATGTTTGGGTTCTTTTTTGTTTGCTTGCTTGTTTTGTTTGTTTGGTTTGTTTTGCTCTGCAACTTTATTTTTGAAGCAGACACTTTGTATTTCTATAGAAATAGTCTTCAGGGGGAATGAGCTGGGCTGGTGGGGGGCTTCGCACTGCTAATAAGTAATGATATTTTCACTGCAGCAGGAGTCAGGGTCAAGTGAGACATGATGTACAGTCTTCACTGATGAGCAAGGAGTGGGAGGAAGCAGCGTATTTCCAGCCATGAAACAGGAGGCCATTAGAAGGTACAGGCAGATTTGGCAACAGAGAACTCATTAGCCCAGTGGGTAGAAAATACATTGCAGATGCAGCAGCCTTGCTGGAAATCCAGTTGGGGAGAGGAGCTAAGGACCTGTGCAGGTAACAGGCAGGACCCCGTAGTGATGGAGGACAGCCAGTGATGGCCTAGACTGCTTTTCATGTATGTCATGACAGAGAAAATGGTCCTTCTCACAGGTACTGCTGAGTCGTCTGCCTAAAATGTTTATCTGAGAACCAAGCTGCCAGGAAGGAGGAGAGGGACAAGACAAACTTTTTGGGATGTGATGGAAGAACTCAAAAAGCACAGAGATATGGTATCCCAGGAGGGAGGGATTCTTAGGGTGTGCTTTATCCACTGGGCTGAAATTCACTTTTGGGATCTGAGCAGATTCTTAGACAGTCTCCTAAATCACCTGCATGCAAATCCCGAAGAGTGGGAACTGGAACCTAGGTTTTACCTTTACATTTTACTATTTTCTTCTCTCCATTCCTCGTCTGTGGGGATGTTTCTGATGTGCTAAGTTTTTTGTTTCTGAAGACATCTATTTGGAGGAAGAGCCAAGGGCATTGCAGATTGATTTTCTGAGTTTCACTCAGACTTCATGATGCAAGCAACAATTCAGTAGGATAAGGTCATTCCTTTTTTCCATTTTTTTTTTTAATAGATTTCACTAAGAAGCATGAACAGGCAAAAATCCCTCTAAGCAATCACATTACCAGTCTAATTTGCTAGCCTTTCATTAAAGCAGTTAAAGATAGAATGATGCAATGACCCAGTTCAGGACCCAATTAAGACTGAATCAATAAATCGGTAGGTTTAAATCACCACCATAGATAATCAAAACAAGTTCTGAGGATGATGCTAAACAGAATTACTATATTAACATTGCCACAAGAGAATTTAAAGAATGAAATACTTTCCAGTTGAGGTCCCCAGCTCATCTTATTACAACCAACTTAGTGGCAATGGGCACAGCCTGGTACAGGTCTGTCAGCCTGCTGTGGAGCATTGCCTGGGTGCACAGGGAAACAGCCCTCCTGGATCATGTGGTATCTGTATGTAGCCTGTATGTAGTCACCTGCATGGTGACTTCCAGGCGCAGGTGTCAGGTCCCTGTCCATCTGTTCAGACACATTTGGAGCAAAATCATCTCATCATTCTGTCATCATCTCCTTTGCACCAGTAAGTAAAGCCCTCAGGTGTCCTGCTAACAAACACTTAACCACAGCAGTCGGCTCTTCCTTGAAAGCATTTGTTTTTCTTCCAGTGGAATTGCTGAACAGTTTGTTCTGTCCATAGAATTAATGTGAACCACTGGTAAACTCAATCACATGACACCTGCTGCATAATGGGACTTTTCTACCCCAAATGATCCTCTTGCCACTATCATGGCAAGTTTTCCTTCAGGAAAGGCTTTTGACTACTAACACATACTTGCACAGGTGCTCATCTTCTTGGTGAAAAAAAAAAAAAAAAAGCAGCAAAACAGAGTGTGAAGCTTGGAAGCAAAATCTGAGTTCCTCTTTTGTTCCTTGGGATCTTTAACTAACCTGCACACTATCTGGACTTGTTAGCAAAGGCTCAGTCAATGCTGCAGTCTGTTGCCCTGGACTGATGAAACCCCTAACCAGAGGTATTATGGCATCTGTGTCCTTGGAGATACTGAAAAGCTCTCCAGACGTGTTCCTGGGAAACCTGCTCTGCTTGAGCTGGATGTTGAGCAGGGGAATTGGACCAGATAACCTCCAAGAGGAGGGACTACCAACCTCAACCATTCTGTGCTTCTGTCTTAAGATTTCTGCAAAGCACATCAGAAGGGAGCATATAAATAGTACAAATACTTAGGGAGGGAAGAGGAGTTGGAAGTTCCTCAACATAAGCCTCCAAGGTGATCATCAGTTGACTTGGCAGTGAACTCTGATGATGACATGTTTGGTGGCAGTGTTAAACACTGTCTTAAGAATTCAACCCTAGACTGATCATAGCTGAATCCCCTCTCTAGATGTTGTGACCCAAAAGCACCTGAAAGCTTGTCCTCTTTCTTCTTTCCACTCTTGAAATACATGATAAAATCCTCTCATTTGAGTACTAAATAGGCATAGTAACCTAGTCCCAAACCTTCAGTTTATGTCATGCTGTCCCTTTGCTTTGGTCTGGCAGAGACATTATAATAATATAGTATAATATAATAAATATAATAAGCATAATATAATAATAAATTGTATTATATTGTATTACATATATTACAACTCCAGTATGTGTCCATCACATACCTGTGTTCCAACTGTAAAGCACAGGAATTTATCCACCAACTCCTGCTGAAGGTCAGCATGGATTCACCATGACTGTAACTTTGGTAGCACAGATTTTCCCTGTGGTGGATCAGGGATCTGATCCTCTTAGATGTTACGCTGAGCTGTGGAGCATTGGAGACCGGCAGGGCAAGTTACATTTCAGACACTACTTTGAGACAGGGCAAATTTGAAGTAGCTCTTCTATAAACATGATTTGTGACTCTTCAGCATGGAGAGTACCTGCCCGGCTGACCTCCAATAAAAAGAAGTATTTGTCTGAAACTTATTATGCATTTCTGATCACTGCTAGGCTGCAAGCTGAGGCAGAGTTGTGAACACAGCTTTTGCTCTGCCCTAAAGAAAATGAAAACCATACAAGAGTTTATAAGACGCCAAAGAAAGCACAAAGCTCGTGAGTTCAATGGGAACAACAAATTGCTTCTCAGCTCTATTATTATTATTAATTTCCCTAAACAAAACACTTTTATGAAGGTAAACTATCAATTGACTGTAACTTTATCAGAATATTGCAATTATAAGAAGAAAAAACTCAAAGATGAAAAAAAGAAAAGGAACTTTTAAATTCAGGATAAGTAAACAGAATTTGGAAGTGAGGAATTTATCCCAATGTAATCCAGAAAGCCCAAATGCCAAACAATCTGGAAATACTCAGTTGAATACTTGCAGTGCTGATCCAGATGGTCCTTCTTCCTCACCCCCACAGTTATAAAAAATGGTTATTGTTACAGTAATTCAGCATTGTTGAGGGGCCCCACCGAAACAAGGCCTCCGATGTTCTGGGCAGGGCACAAACCCACAGCAATGAAGGTGGATCTCCTCCCCGAGGGTTGTCCAGAACTGGGAGGAAGTGTAGTATGATGGGAACAGTATGGCCCCTTGTCCCTACAGCAACTTACGGTGTCCTGGGATTGCTCTGGGGCAGGCAGGCCCATGTTCTCTCCTCATGGAGTCCCAAAAGGGATCTTCACAATCCTGTATCTGTAAATATGCTTTTGTACATGCACAGACAAACTGGAAGATGGGTTTGGCCTTAAGGACAAAATTCAGTGTAGGTATAACCAGAGAAAGGATAGGACTGTCTATGCTGCAAGGAAAAAAAGTGCTGTGGCTGAAAACTCTGTGCAGAACTTCTCCTCCTCATCATCACCTGGCCATGGAGGCCCAGAACCACAGCAGGTCTATGCTTGCAGAGTTTGGAGTCTCTGGAGTTGGCACTTGCACACACTCTGTTTCAGAAGATACCACTCGTGCAAAAATCCTCTTGACTGCCAAAGAACTTGCTGCTCATAGACTAGTCATGACCATTGGAACCCTGGCTCTGCTGGGGGACAGTGTTGAAGATCAAAGGAGCTGAGAAATGGACTTGATATAGCGTGAAGAAAGACTGATGGCTTAAGACAGACAGTGAGCAGTAACACTCAGTCTTCAAATTAAGGACGGTCTCCTTCCCTCCTGTGCAAACACGGCTGTGGATCTTGGCAAGGTTGCAAGCACAATATTTTCTATAGTCCCATCTTCTTTGTACTGACAGTTTATCTCATTTGTTTCAAACAGACAAGAATATTTTTCTGAGCCCATAACAGTGAAGAAAACGCACAAAGATCAAGCAAATACTGACATGGCACCAAGAGGCCATCTTACAGCATCAGGATTTCAATGGTCCTGTGGCGATCTTCTGTCCTTTCTCACTGGGAGATAGAAAAAGCTTAGTGCACTCTGGGAGACCAATGATCCTACACACAAACCTATAATTTTAAAACCAAGAGATGAGAAGAAGGTTTTCCTTGCTGAGATTTTAATTGCCCTGTGAAAAGTGGGATAGTCCTTCAACTACCATTAAGTCTGCAGATTTTGAACCAAACCAAGAAAGCTAACTTAAATGGATCAAAGTGTGGTCATGAATATGAGGAGATCGTCAGAGTTCAGACTTCTGTCATATGGGAAGACTGTGGAGTCATTCTACAGGATATCATAGAATCATAGAATGGTAGAGGTTGGAAGGGACCTCTGGAGGTCATGGAGTCCAACCTCCCCTGCCAGAGCAGATCACCCAGTGCAGGCCACACAGGAACAGATCCAAGTGGGTTTTTTTCTCTAGAGAAGCAGACACCAGAACCTCTCTGGTCAGCCTGTTCCAGGCTCTATCACTCTCACAGGAAAGAAGCTTTTCCTCATGTTGAAGTGGAACTTCCTGTGCTCCAGCTTGTGATCATTGTCCCTCACCCTATCACTGAGCACCACTGAAGAGAGACTGGCCCCTTCTACTTGACACCGTCCATTTAGATGTTTGTAAACATTAATAAGATCCCCTCTCAACCTTCACATCTCCAGACTAAACAGCTCCAGGTCTCTCAGACTCTCCTGCTAAGAGAGATGCTCCAGTCCCTTAAACTACTATGATATGCTACTGCTCCTGACACCTCTAATCATTGGTCTGTGCTCCAGTGTCACACTCTGCCTCCAGCTCACTCTCTGCCAACATTTTTGTACTTGAATGTGCTTTTCCAAAGATGTGCCTTCCCATGGCTGTTGTTTTACAGACCACACATAGGAGGTCATCTCACCTCTCCTGGTACAATCCATCATGTAATCCTAGTTCTGTGGCCAGAGTTGCAGACCACAGTTTTGGAATAGCAATCTATTATTTCCGGGGATTGTTTCTTCATCTGCACTATGAAAGCTATTAAAGTAACTTGCCTTTCTTTTTATATTGCTATGAGCTGGTCATTATCACTGCTGTTCATTTCAGCTCTGTTACTGAACCAGTTTTAAATCCACCTGGTTTTGACCTCAAACATTGGCTCAGCATTCTGCTGGGTGCCCAAAAATGCTCGTCCAGGCATAGTGATTTTACTAGCTATTTTTAAGGGTGAAGGAATTCTTGTATGAAAGTGAGTGAAAGCCAGAAAAGCAGAAAGAAAATGGGAGAAAATTAAGAATGAAGAAAGAAGAAAATAAAAGAGCGAGTCATAACACACACTGGAATATGGTCTGGAGGAAAAGGAAGACAGTGATGGAGTACACACACAACAGCCTTTGGAGCCCACTGCTGACAGCAAAGGGGCTTGGAAACATTAACGAAAAGCCCATCTCCTTTCATAGAATCATAGAATTGTTCTGGTTGAAAGAGACCTTTAAGATCATTGAGTCCAACTGTTAACCCGGTGCTGCCAGGTCACCACTTAAACATGTCCCTCAACACCACATCTATTAAGTCTTTTAAATCCCTCTAGGGATGGTGACTCCACCATTTTCCTGGGCAGACAGGACTTTACAACCCTTTCAGTGAAGAAATTTTTCCTAATATCTAATCTAAACTGCCCCTGGTGCAAACGATTCCCACTACAGGCTGTATAAGTGACCAGGACCAACTCAAAGGTGAAGCAGTCTCTAACAACTGCATCTCCTTTACCCAGCCCCACACAGATATTCTCAATCCCCAGTGGACAGCCGTGTCTCTGTATGTTGTCATGCAGCATCACTTCCAAAAGCACCTGAAGGACAAATCATCCTTTTTATCCATTTCCTTATGGAGCAAACTGAGGAGGAAAAAAGTCTCAGTATCCTTTGGGACATAAAGGGACATTGTTGCATAAAACACAACAGAGCAGAGGAGCAGCCACAGAAATTATTCACACCCTTTCTCAAGCACTTAAAACCACCAGACTAGATCAGGATGATTTAACTGGGTTTATTGGAGGAAAACAATTAGTCATCCCTTTAAATTGTCATTATGATAGAAATCTCGATATGTATACATGATTGTCAAGGCAGAAAACCACTTGCGATGTAGCCCCATTAACAATTTGCGGTATTGCAAACTCATTATGCAGATAAAACTTTTGCAATGCCTTAATACATGCATGGAGTAAATACACATTCTCCCTTCTGTTTGGACACAGATGCTGTTATGAACTTGTACCAATCACAAGACCTGCAATATTAGGCACACTGACATTCCTTGATTAAGCCTTTGTAGAAAACATGCTTGCATTTTCATTATAAGTCAACCGAGAGATGTTTTGCAGTTGGGGATATTTGGGGAGTATTGGGGGATATTTGGATATCTGGGCAGACTGGGTTTTTTTCAGTTTGATGACCCAAATCAAATATCTAGCTAAAAAATGTCTCAAATGCTGTTTCTCAACTAGAGGCCAATGTAGAACAGTATGCTGATGTTGCATTGACCAGAAACCTGAATCATACTGAGCTACAACCTTCCATGCTCTTCACTTTGGGGTCATGCTGCAGCTTGATCTAGTAAGACATAAGATGTATGATGCCATGCAGATGGGCTCAGGGGATGCAGATAAGACATAGAAAAGCTCAGAGCTACCCCAAGCACCCCCCTAAGAGCTCCCACCCACTAGGAATCACAGTGCACATCCACCTCCTCATGGCGGCTTGCACCATGTACTACCTCAGAAATCTGAACTCAAAGCTGATGATTTTTTTTAATGCTGCCACTTCTATGCACTTCAGGAATGGCACAGCATCCTGGCTGAGCACGAGCCTTGAAGGTGGGCTCAAGACTTCTTGGTGCTTTCAGCCACCATGGAGCAGTGCTTTGCACAATTTCCAAGGACTGATACTTCTCCATCACCACTGGCATGGTGCTTTCTCTCCAGCCCCGCTGCTTGGCATGGTCTTGCCAGGAACCCAGAGCAATTTCCCAGTCCTTTCAGGTGGCTCTGATTTGAGTATTGGGAACTGGAGATCTTCCACACTAACACATCAACTACTCACACAGTTGGGATCAGTTCCCTGCTGATGTCCACAAGAGGATTGGGCTGGAGCTACTACAAGTACCATGTGGCCATCCTGTACCCTGCCTTAGAAATACAACACAAATGAAAATGGGTCAATGACTGAGGGAAGAGAAGGCAAGGACATGATTTCCATGTAGAGGAAGGAAAAGTACCACACCGAACTCTTCCATGGATAAATGGTGGTACTATGTGGAGGTTCAGGGATTAAGTGCTTGTCTTTAGGTGGTGATGATCTGGAAAGGATAGGATAATTAGCTCAGCTCTCTGGCCTATTTTGTGCAGGCAAAGACTCACAGGATCATGGTCCCCAAAATGCAGCTCATTCTGCAACTAGCGAGAAAGAAATATCCTGTAGGAAAAATACTCAGCATTGAGTGAACCAGTCTAAATTTTGACTAAGAAAACCAAATGAAAAGAAAAAAGAAAAGAGACACACCAACGTGCTTCTTGGTAGTCCTGAGCGTTAGCAACCCAGGGAAGGAATTTTTAATGCAGATCAAATTTTTAAGCATTCTGTTCAAAAAGGGATCCTCCCCTCCCCAACTCCCTGTTTCTAGATGTGTGTACGTGACTGCTGCATAGTTTTAAGCTGCTCTAGATGGTGTCTCTTCCTGTACATGCTGCAGAGCATTCAATGGAATAACAAAATACATTACCAGGCTGTGCAGTATTTCATTTACAAAACATCAGCTTTTGCATTTACTTAAATGTAACAATGGATTTTGAGTTACAGACACATTGAGTCATTTAAAAGCAAAACAGAAGTAAACCCCTTGGAAAAAAGGTTGGGTTGAATGTGCATAGAAGAAAAGGCTTGGGAAATACAGGAACAGTGAACAGCAGTTTAATACATGCAGTGCAGTATCATGCATTTATTGGACATCGGATGTCATCATTAGTTCAGCAGTGTTTTTTCACAACGCCTGTGAGCATACATGCCCCGATTTCACTCTGGAGTGTGGAAAAAATGTATGAGCCGCTCTTCTGACCTTATAGTTTATGAAGAGGAGGAAAAAAATAGCTACCTGGACGGATCAGTGGCATGGTTTGTGGTGGGGAAGGGGTCCTGAAAACCAGAGTCAGGGCTAAAGAGCCTTATCCTCCGTTACAAACACTATTTACACAGCATTGACCCAACTGTGCAAAGTCGGACCAAAAGACCAAAACCAACTCTTGATTTCCTGCTGGTTGGATCTGTGATCCCTGGGGCCACAACACACACACACAGAGGCACACACATGCACACACACGTGTCACAGAAACCAGACCTCCCCAGCTGACAGGATGGGAAGGCAGGACCCAGCTGCAGGGGTGCAGGGGAAAACCAAAAAGGATTGTGTAAAACTTTCTGCTGGGCAAGAAACATGGAATGACTGATTTCCCAGGGGAAGCTCTGTTCGTGCAATGTTTGTGAGCAGGTTGCTGTTTCTTCACTCAGCCAGTGCTGACAGTGATTTGCCAACTAATCCTCCACACTTAGTTTTGATGCTGTTTTCCTTGGATACCGTAGTTCTTCATGTGTGCTTCTGCTTTTTGCTTGAATGAGTGTAATTCTTAGAATCAAGTTTCTGGTGCAAATAAGCTTCATAACAAAGGCAAAACTCCCTTTACATGAATAATTTCTGGGATGCATTCAGGCCCCGACTCGGATGGATAAATATGCATGGGAGAGAGAATGCAAGTAATCCCATTAAATGAGAAGTTCGATACGCTGAAAGGAAGATACTTCTGTACCTTGGAGCTCAGTACAGAAACTATTTTCCCTGTAGACAAATTCCCTGACTCTTTGGAAAGATCAAAAGCAACAGGCTACAGTCTGCATGAAATTGTTAGCAAAGTTAATCTGGTGGTTTTATCCAGTGCTCACCCAGTGCTCCTCAGAGCTGGAGCTGTTATCATAGGGGGAAATAATAGCACAGGTTTCCCTGCATCTGATCTACTTAACACTGAGTTCACATCAAAGGACTGTATTTTCAGTGCTCACCAATGTCTGAAACCTATTTGCCTTTCCCTAGGAGTTTGTTTCCCTAAAAATAGGGTCACACTTAAGGAAGGGGCAGCCTTGGAGTCAGCTGCTACTGCGTTTCCTGGGTACCCTGGAGGTCCATGTTCTTGTTTGCAGAGGGTTTGGGGAGAAAAGCCATAGATCAGGGCCTGTGTTAGCTCCCAGGGCTGGGAAACACTTTGGATAAGCCCTGAAGTCCCTCAGGACCAGGCTGGGGTCCAGAAGGAGAACTGGTTATGGAAAAAATACTGTCAATAGCCATGGAGGTATGCAGGACACATGCAAAGAGGAAACTCCTATCTAATGCCTACTGCAGAACTACATGGAGATGTCTGCAGGTGGGCTGACACCTCTTTTTGTGGTTTGATTCATATCAGGAACAAACCTCTATCATTGCTTGGTTTTATTTCATCACCACAACCATAACAGACACACAAGGCATAGGTAAAAACCTACTTCTTTTTTTTTTTTTCTTCTTTTTTCTGCACCCACTACTCTAATGGCACTTGTAACAATAACAACCAGGACAGAAGACACATCACCAGCAGAGTAAAATAGTCTCAGGTAAGCATCACTGCCATCTTTTCCCCATACTCCTACTTGCCCCCCTAGCTGTGCCATAGGGCCAATATCCATTTTGTGCTGCAGAAGGGGTGATCCAGCAGAAAGTTAGGATACACTGGGAATGAAGTCACATGCAAAATCAGCAGTGGAAGCCCCTGCCACTGCAATACTGACTTTCAGCTCGCAGAGTTCACGGGCAGCCTGTCCTCGCAACTTCTTCTGCAGGCTAAGGGACCAGCTGGAGGTTTTCTGGATTTTTGTTTTGTTTTGTTTTCCCAGCAAGAGCACTGCTGTTGGCATCAGAGATGGCCTCTGTGACTCTGGAGGTAAAAATCAACAATCAAAGCTGCAAGCAAAGAAAAAGAAGGGGAAGGAGCTGAGGAAAACAAGTTACAAAGGAAAAACACATTGGTGCCAGTAAAGTAAAGCAGAAAAGGGTAAGAGACAAATGAGTCCAGGCTGAAGTCCTCAGGTAAGGAGCAAATCACACATTGTTTAGTAGGACTGCCCATTGGGAAAGAGCCCAGAGGGATATTTCTACCTGGTCCCTCATGGCAAGGCCAGTTGGACATTTGTTTTGAATTTTCTACTTTGGGACTATTAGCCCTTTCTCCACATGCACACGTTTACTCCTGGGTTTGCATTCATATGTAAGAGTGCCTGCCTGAGCAGAGGTGGACTAGGGCAGGGCAAGGAAGGACATGCAGTGGCACTGTAGCATCCCCAGCAAGCACTGCTGGAGTGTTTGCTGCGCTGCTGCGCTGCCGATGGGCAAACGGCTCCAGTCCCCTCCATGAATCTGGCCTGGGTGCTGCTAAGTCATCCCAGTTAACAGATTTACCCAGATTTAAATTGGGAAGTTTTAATCAAGAGAGACTTGAGGACTCAATGACAGGAGAGACCTCTAAGCATGTGGTCAGGTCTCTAGCTGTGCTTCAGTGATACAGAAGCAGTGCTTCCCACCACCCAGAATTACAGCAGAATGAAACATTTTGCTTTTAGTGCTTCTGCTTCTTAAGAGCCCAGCAGTTGATAGCAAGCTAAAGAGAATGATGATAAATTACACAACTATGGCAGAATATTACTTGCAGAAGGAAAACAAATCACCCTAATTCCAAGTGTGGAGGGAAAGAATACCCCTCCCAACAAAACACACAGAAAGCATCCAGCAAGGACGGGCAGCCAGCGTGTGGAAACGACCCCCCACAGCTGCAGGACAGCGTGTCTGCCTTTGTGCCTGTCACCGCTCTTTGTTTTGCAGATGGAAATCCATTTGGTTTTCTTTTGGGTTTTTTTTTGTTCTATTTTTTTTTCTGGAAGATACGTTTGGATGCTGTATTTTGATTAGTGGCCTCAGCAACTATATCAAGTTCAAACCAGACCTCAGGTTTCAGAAGAGAAGGCAAAAAGGCTTGAGCCCTAATCTTTGAAACAGCTGCAAAGACAAAAATATTCCCTAACTAAATCCTGCTTTTGGTTGCTTGCATGTAAACATGGGTAACTCTATTGACTCCAAACTGGGGGACTGCCTATTTACATCCCTGCAACTAGAGCAGAATGGGCCAGCTGAGATTATGCGGGTTCAAAATAAGTTGAATTTCTTGGGACGGGAGTGCCTTCTAAACTAAAGCTTATTTACTCGGTCTGACAAAAATAAAGTGGCCTTAGAGGAAGTTTAAATTGTCTTATATTCATTTTCAGATACTTTTGCAGCAAGAATTAAAGAGCTCTCAGGATAAATGCTGATAAAGCTCTTTCTACTCTTTGTCGATGGGGCAGGAGTATGTGGTGACAGTGGATGGAGGCGTGAAGCGAGGAGATGCCCTGCCCTTCAGTGTGCCCAGATCTTGATCTGAAGTCCTCACCAGGGAAATTATATGGAGTGTTACTACTAACTTCCAACAGAACAGTATCTGGCATGTTTCCTAAAATGAGAAGCTGAAGTTGAAGCTGCTCTGTGTGAACATCCATGCCACCTGCAACATGGTGGGGGGCACTGAGGGCTCCCAGGCTCACACTCAAATGTGCCACAGCCCTCTGAAAATGGGCAGCAGCTCACTACCAAGGAACCTACAGAGCTATCTGGTGCAACAGCTTTAAGTGCCACTGAAGGAGTGGTTATTTCCAACAGTCAGCGCTCACTGCCACTTGCTTTTAGTGCTCAGAGTACAATGGATGAAATCCCAGCTCTGCCAGTTGAAGGCAACTGACAGAAGTTGAAGCAGAACTTTGAAGTCTCAATGAAAACTACATATCTTATGGCTTTTCTCAGCATGGTCACTATTGCGTGATACATTCAGCCGAGTCTGTGGCTTTCACAATTTCTTGTCCAGGATAAACGAAGTGAGTGTGGCACTAGAGCATGCTGCAGGGAATGGCTTGTGCCTCTGGTCTGGTGGGGGATGGACCTCTCACAGTGGCTGGGGCAGGGTGCCTGGCTCTGCTGTCCACCTGTTTTCTCTCCTCCTCAGAGGAAAATCACAGCTGGGATTGGCAGAGAAATAATCTGGAGCCCTTTGGCAAATCCAAGCAGGCTTGTTCTCCTCTCTGTTTCAAGCTGCTTTGATGCACAGTTGCACAAAGGTCATGGTGGTTGTTCCTAAATGATGCACCAGCACATGGAGCCTGGGAAGTCCATGTACTTAGTAATTAAAAAAATGTGGAAATTGAGTTTGCTTTTTATGTGAGCTTCTGGGGAGAAGAGGGAGTCAGTGCCACCCCTCCATGTGCCTGTGCCTTTCAGAGAGGTCCAGTTTTCCCAGCACAGCGCTCCTTGCCAGCCCTTGGCCAGAGCTAAGCATGATGGAGCAATGCTACACCAGATACTGTGCTTTGCACCCAGGAACCCACCAGTGCTTCACAGAGGGGCACAAACATCACCTCTCTCCCCAGGGATGAAACCCAGGCACACAGAGATTTAAGGTCCAAACTTCTCTGTTTGGTTTTTAATACTCAGTTTTGGCCACTCTGGGAGGTGCTGAGTGTCCACGGCACCAGGCAAAGCCCTGAGGAGCTGCAGGTGCGCAGCACCTCTGGCACAGAGCCCTTGGGCTGGATGTGCCCCATGCCAGAGGCCAGATAAATGAAACATCTTGCTTAGGGGCAGCACAGCAAGCGGGAGGCAGAGGATGGCTGTGACTCCCAGCCCCACATCTTCTTTTTCTCTTTCTCTGCTTGTAACACACAGTGACTCGAAGGAGATGGGAACTGCAGGATGAGACCATGCTTTGGCATTTTGTTTGCTCAGCTCTGGTCGGCCCTTGATCGGCACCATGTATCTGCCTCTCCTCTGAAACAAGGGTGCTGGAGATCCCCAGCACTACAGGAATGAGGCCAAGGATGAGCTGACTCCCATCTGGTGGCAATTTAACTCTCACCATGGCTTTCAAGGAGAAGGAGGGGAGGGAAAGAAGCTCTTTCTTAATCAAAGCAGTAACAGCTCTGCTAAAGCCAGACAGACTTGCAGTCCAATATGAGGAGCGAGAAATGGCATGCCATTGAAATCCTCCCATGTTGCAAAGTTAATGCCAATTCCTACCTACAGAAATAGCCAATCCCCCAGCAATCTGGGAGGAGGGACATTATGGGAAGTACTTCTTAAAAGAAAAAAAAAAAAGCTCAGAAAAGTATCTCTATTTAAATAATCCAGTTGAGATGTTCGTAGTTAATGAATGGAAAAAAAAATACAACATATACTGTTACCTACACTGAGAAAAAAGTAAATCACTGGGGAAAAGAATGAGTGTTCATTAGTTAGAAGATTGCTAGACTCACATATATATATATATATTTATATATATGTATATATATGTACAGCACCAGAGACTGTTAGATCCGTTCCCCTGGAGTCATTGCAGTTTGTGATAAATGAAACATTTCAGAATTGCAGTATAAAATATGGCCATAAAAAAATCTTCTTTCTTCTAGTCCTTCGTTGAGCGTGCACTGCAGGGTGGGATTGTGCAGAGGCAACCTGCCAGCCCAGCCTGCCTGCTCCTCGCCGCCCCGGCTCTCACTTGCTCCCTGTGTGCACTGTGGTCACTGTGGTGGGTCTGGGTCTCCGGTCCCCTCCTACTGCAGAAACGCCTGAAGAAGCAGATGAAACAAAACTACAGAGAGTGGATGGAGACATACCTAAAAGGAAAGCCAGAAACAGAGTTAGAAATGTTATTTTTGGAGGTGGGAATGTGGGCAAAGCTGAGTTTCTTTTGCAGCACGCTAAAGAGCGGAGGGGACAACAGCTGGAAACGATGCTCCTGCTCTTCCTGCAGCGGTGGGTTGGCTGGGTACCTCCACAGGGCATCTTCTGCTCTCCTGGCCCACAGCCCTTTGCCTACTGCCACCATCAGCAGCTTCATATGCATGTCACAGTGAATAAATGTCCAGCTTTGGTATGTGCTCAACCAGAACGATTCCACACTTCTGGGGCTGAAAACAAAGATTCGTGGGATTCAAAAATCCATCCAGAACTGTACTTGCTCAGAATAATTTTCCTTGTGGGCATTTTAAAGATGATTAAACTGCTCATCATGGCCATCTAGCTAAATGAACAGACTGTGCACCTGGACTAAAAAAGTTTCCTCGGGCATCCTGAAAAGCTGCTAATAAAAAAGTACAGTGGGTCAAATTTGTTGCTGAGTTCCAGTAAACCTAGAGGGAATGTAAATTTGTGTGACTTGGACATTGTTCTAGTGACAGCTTATGTCACTCCAGGTTTTGCTGGTATGTCTCCAGGACTTCCAGCTAAGAGATGGCAGGCTGACGTAGGTTGAGTATCTGTACTCAAAATTTAGATAGGCAGTTCCTTTTGAACTAATTAAAGACTTCTGACAGTTTGTTTTTGCTTGTTTTTTTTTTTTAATGAAAAAAAGAAAAACTATTTTAGCTAAATTATAAAGTCTATAGAAAGTGTCTACTTCCAGTGAATTCTCCACCACAGCTTTAAAACCAAAGCAAAACTGTTGAAACCTGAAGTAGGCTGGGTTCTGAATGACAGATTGAAGATTTGGTATTCCAGCACAACTTTCTATGGAAAGCATTAATGAAGAGAAATAAAATAAATCCTTGCCAGAGCTTTCAGTGGATGAACCACCCCTCTCCCAGCAGCTATTGAGACCCCACAGGGGGGATCCTCAGATTTTGCCGGCACGTGCATCTCTCCATGCAGTTTAGCAGCCTTGTAGGCTCTGATGTGTGAACATAGCTCTGGTGTGAGAAAAGCTGCCAAACAGGGACCTGGCATGGTCACCTTGCTCTGACGAGATGCAGGCTAAGAGCGATTAGAAATGCAGTTCATTTTTCCAGCCCGGTGAAATCTGTATTAATATATTCTTGGACCATAGTTTGATATGGCCCCTTGACTGCTCAGGATCTTTACGATGTTTGTTATGACTTTTAACTACTTTCCATGCTTCAAGGTGGCATTTCAACCTCAGGGATGACTATGCTGTAGCTACACTTGGCCACATCCGACTTCCCAGCACTATCGATATTTGCCATGTTAGCTTCATGCTGCAATTTATCTATTACTTTAAAAATACAGAGATCTAGTTCCTGTAATTAATCTAGGCAGTCCAATCATGTCTAAACAGAATAAACCAGGCATGGACTGAGAATCAGGCCAACACACTTGAGAAATCCCAACTGATTCACTTAGACTCTCCTGACAGGTAGCATAATCCAGCCTAATGCATCATCTCTGCTCTGCCCTGCCCTAATACTGAGAACAGAATTAGGCTGCAGCCTGACATAACCTACTCTCAGGCGAAGGCTGTATTTAATTGTCTTCAGTGATGTGAAATTGCTGCATTTGAAACTATTTGGAGAGCTCATTAAATGTCTATTAATAGCAACAGGCAGTATTGTATTTTGTGATGGTGGCACAGCTGTTCCACGTAGCTTGCTGCACAGGATCTTTCTAGTGCAAGAAATCTGTCCCCAGAGGAAACTGCTGAGAAAGAAAGAGGCAGGACAGAGACCTCAGAGGTTTCCTTTTTCCCAGCAGGAGGTATTCAGTGGAGAGTATTTGATACATCAGCTCCCTCTTAGTGTTCCTTCTTGGTTTTGCTGCTGGTTCTCCTCACGGGTTTTCAGCTGCTCCAGCTTCTCCTAACTCTAATTAATTTATTTGAGGAAGGAAAGCTTTTCTGTATTGTCTGCCAATCTGGTCTTAACCTGGGATGCTTGGTAATCTTCTGACACTTTTCTGCCTCATATTTCTGACAGGAAAAAACTTGACAGTTAGTTTTATCCTTCGTATCCTCGCTGACTTCACCACTGCAAGTTCTGTACAGAGACCTGCTGGATATTGTAGTGGTTAAACAGACTTTGTTCTCTTCCCACCCTTCTTGTTCACAGATGTTTTGCCATTACTATTCAGATTACTCAATGCTATTAATTAATACCATTTGAGATTAATCAAATGGGTGGATGGTGATTAATCACCCATCAGTTTTAACAGCAAAACATGCCCTCAGATGTTCTAGGCCTGATGGGGTCCAGCTTAGCCATACTGCAGGAGGAATCAAAATAAAGGCTTGTTTCTCCCCTGTAAGGGGTTTCTGTATCAGTGCGTGGTTGGAAGTGCTTTGCAGTCGGTCAGAGCTGCTTCATGCCTTTGCCAGATGTGTGCCAGCGATGCTTTTTTAGCAATACCTGCAGGATTTGTCTCTGGGCATTGCAAACTGGTCATTGGGCATGAATCTCCATCAGGCCCAGGATGCAGAGGGAAAGGGCTCTCCTCTGGCTTAGCCACAGCACAGGCTGGGAAAAAACATCTCATGCAGCACTCAGAAGGCAGATCCCACCCCAGGCATGGGGGAAACTGTGCCCATGACAGCAAGAGAAAGCACAGCTTCCATACAGAGCCATGGGGACTGCAGCTGGTGGCATGTCCTCATCAAGGAGCAGAGGTTGGAAGGCAGGGGTGGCAGAGGCAGAGAGCAGTGCCATCCAAAATCCATCCTGAATAGTAGGTGCTTCCAGTTCCAAAACAGTGATAAAAGTATAATCTAGAAATGACCACTTCAGTTCCCAGTGAAGTAAGCACTGACTTTCAAGACCATAAGCTATTAGCATTCCTTTCTGGTACCACACTTTAAAAAAACCTCCTCTGATTGCAAAGTCCACATCTCTCCATTTCACAATATAAAAAACTCTACAATGTACAGAAGGGAAAAAAAGAAATGCTCAGAAGCCAGAGATTAAATAGGCTTCATTGTAAAGGATGCACTTCTGTCTTCCAAATGATCCCTTTGCTGTCATGTCTCCTTCCCTGGCATTCAGAAAAATATGTATCCCAAGCATCTGACTCCATTGGACAGCTTGCAAATCTCAATGATAGCACATAACATTAACAAAGCAGTAGGCCAAGTCCCTTTGTGGTGTACAGAGCCTGAGTCCTGCTCAGACAAATGAGCCTCTTGGTACAGGGGTTTAATTTGGGCCAGGAAGAGAGAAGCTGGTTCAGACTGGCAGGATCAGTCTCCTCCATGGAAAATGGAAATGGAAAGTAAGCCAATTTTTACAGAAGAAAATGTCTTATCATAATACTGGAAACTCAAACATAAACTGTTTGAGTTAACTTTTTCAGTTTTCAACTAAATACAAAACTTTTTTTTGCTGTGGGGGTCTGGGTCTTTTTCCCAGTGAAAGCCCTTCTTCCTTTTTCTTTTTTTATGTATAAACTTCTTCAATGGAATCATTCTTTTTTTGGCCATCTAAAAATGAAGGCTTTGGTCCCTTTTCAGTCCTTATTATAAACACCTGCTTGCACAAAGCCAAACTTGCTGGCACTGAGGACTGCAGCCTGGGGGTCAAGGAGAAAAATGGGGGTCCCATGAATTTGCTCAGCTGCCGCAGCAGGAGCTTCCCAGGAATGTCAGCTACTCACAATCTTTCCGTGTGGCTGCGTCGGGAAGTGGCGTGGCAAGGCTGAGGGTGCTGGACACGCTGGCGCTCGCGCTGTCCAGGCTGCTGCCGAGGTGTAACCGCCTCATGTGTCGCACGACCGCTGTGGCATTAAACGCTTGCTAGAGGAAAAAAAAAACAGAAGAAGAAAGAAAAAAAAAGAAAGAATTTAAAAAATGGAGGTGGAAGGATTACTTCTGCTCTTCTGGCTGCTTGGAGTTGTCCAATGAGCCCATCACCTCTCATCATCCTGATCTAGGGAAAGATGTCCCTGCGCTGGCAGCGAGGCGTGGAATCGATGGTCTCCCGAGGTCCCTCCCAACCCTTACCATTCTATGATTCTGTGTCCTGGATCACTGCAAGGGGATTTGGACTAGATGACCTTTAAAGGTCCTTCCAACCCAAACCATTCTATGTTATGATTCTCTACATATGAAATGGTATCTTTCAAACTTTCCACAATTTCTAGGCTCTAAGCTAAAACCAGCAATATTAAACCATAAACATTTCTGCCTTGGTCCTGCTCCCCATCATTCCTTCTAGCACTGAGTTGGGATGCGGCAGCCTACAAGAAAAGTCATATTTGATACATGCTTCCCTGCACCAACACAGAGGTTGTCCACATTGCTTCATCTACCCCCATGGTGCTGACTCCAACTCCGCATGTAACCATGGGTGCTATGAGCAGCCCTTGCCCCGTCTCTCCCACTCATTATGTTTATTTACTTGTTTAGCAGCACCCTGTATAAAAACCCTTGCAGGGTCATGTGACCTAAGGGTGGACCAACTACTTTGACCAACATTTTGGGCCACAGAAATTCTCACATGCTGAAAGAGTGGCCATGTGGGCACCACATTAGCAGAGTTGTGTGTCGAAGCGTCATCCCTGAGGACAGGTCACTTACTCTCCATTTGCTTTTTGCAAAGTTCTTCCGGATCTGAGCGCTGACAGACTCGTGGATGTTTTTGTTGAGCGCTGTATCACCAGCAATCCTGAAATGGACACACAAGACAAATTCTAAGAAATCTTCTACTCTCCTTGAGTACTCGTTCTTCTCCTTGAGGAGGCTCATCCAAGGTGTGATGGCTCCTGCAGCTATAATCATTTCATTCAAACAAGGGCTCAAACTTCCCACTGCTGTCTCTGCTGGCAGCAGTGGTGGAAAATCCGGGGCAATAAAAGTGAATGTAGATAAGGCTTGTACGTCTGGGAGCTGCAAAGAGGTACAAACTTATTTTGTTGGTGCGTGGCTGCTTTCTATCACCATTACAGCCCTAGATGAAAACATTCTACTTTTTTTTCCCTTCTTTACATGTAAAGATTTAACATCAACAGGCTGAGACTACTTTTAGCCTCAGCCATGCAGCAGCTTCCAGAGCCACTCCAACCTGTCTAATTTCTGTTTGCATTGGAGATTTTCCTGCCACCCTGCAATGTACAGAGCCATTCATCTTGATTAATATATTTACTGTAAAGCAGATACATGAACACTCACAAAAGCAGCATGGGCTGCACAAGTAGCTTAAGCTGAACACATTTAACCTAAAAGCTTGACTAATCTTGTTCAGTTTCTTTAACAGATAAAGACACATTCAAATCTCCACTAAACACAATTATTTCAAGGGAATTTTGTTGATTCATTTAACTCCTCAAGGCCTGAGATCTGTTGAAAGAGTGGGTACCATAGTGAACTGTTGGGCCACGTGCTGGGTTAATTAGTGCTGTCTAACATTGGTGATGCCAGGAAGCAAAGATTGCCTCCCATGTTGTATGGGCTGTTTCCAGAAATCATTTTTTCACTCACGGTGTGGAAAACCAATGTCCATTAGCAATATAAAAATACAAGAAATTGAATAATCCATCAAGACCAGAGCCTTCCAGTCTGTGGACCTCCAATAAAACAATCAGAGGGTCTGGAGGGCTCAGCTATCATCTAGTCCTTCCCCCCAACCTCCAGCTCTGTCAAAATAATTTTGACAGATATTTGGCTAACCAGTCCTTAAATATCCCCAAAAGTTGTAGACACCTCAAGCAACCTATTCCAGTGCCCCACTATCTCCAAGAAGACATGGAAAATAGCTTATTCCCTTTGTCTCTGAAGCATCCTTTCACATATTTGAAGACTGTTATCATATCTTCTCTCCGTCTTCTCTTCTCTAGACTAAACAAACTGATCCTTTCACTGTTTCTTCATAACTCATATTTTCTAATCCTCTGATCTAGTGAGCTTCTCTGGACTTTCTCCAACCAGTCCACATCTTCTTTAGAGGGCGGTACCCAAACTCTTCTGTTTTCCAACTAAGGCAGCAGAATGGCAGCACTGCTTTCTGTTTCTTAAAAGATGAAACTCTGCTTACATAGCCCAGCCTGCTCTTTCCATTTATATGTCCTATGAATTGGAGACATTCCTTTCATTTTGCCCAGGTCATCCCAAACTGTAACCCTGTTTTTCAAAGGACATGCAGCCTTTTTCACCTTTATGTCAATGGCACATCTCAGAAGTGCTCTATGGGACCAGTCTTCTCCAAATTGCTCTCCTCCTTCCCACTGGCAACATTCACCAGGGAGGAAGGTGAGGGACGAAACCTCCATCTCCCAGGCGTGGAGAGCCACCAATTCTATCCACAGTTGGAACTGAGATAATCTATATCGAGTTAAGAGTGAAGCAGCCAGCAGGACTGTAGGCAGGAAGGAGCAGGGTTTCTGTTCAGGGTAGCCCACCACCAACTGTGAAGGACACTTGTCTGACAACCACCACCACAAAACCTCTATTTCAAGCAGACACAAGAACTTCTACCATGAACAAAGCATGGCTCCCAAATGGTACCTGGCATCCTCTTTTGGGTTCCCTGTGCTGTTGATGGAGGAGAGGTGTCTGACTGACAACTGGAAGATTTCAGATTTTCCTCTGAAGAGGATTCCTTCTGATCACCTCTCCCTCTGACAGGGAGGCAGGTTGGTCTGAATTTCCCATCAGGGCCAGGTGTTTAAAAGCTTGGCAAAGCAGTATCTAGGTTAAGTATCATGTTTGCTGTTCCACCCTCTGTCCCTCACAGGGAATACTGCCAGGCCCAGCACAGATCCTGAAGGATACCATGCAGTATATACTCCTAGATGCATGCAAAGCCCACCTGGCTTTGTGCCACCATAACAGTGCATTTTCTGTACTTTCCTAGCACAAAATCATCACATTAAGAAGCTACTACAGCTTTACCACAACCACACCTACGTGACAAAGTGTCCCTGATTGCCTCCAGGTCATTTCTATGAAGAGCTGAGAAGAAGCCTGAGAAGTCTCTAGCTTTATTTCCTGCCCTGCACAGCTCATTAGCTTAGGTGCACAAGTGTGTGCAGATTTGCACTCACTCTCCTTGCACACTGCTCAGCCTTTTCGTGTAGACAGGCCCTAGCAGAGTTTCCCTGTGGGGATGCAAACTGCTAGTCAGAGTCACTCCAAAATGTCATAAGCACTCTGCTCTGCTCAAGAACACCTCCCCTATAAAGGCAGATGCCCTCAAAAACCTACCATCTGGGAGCAGCGACCATCACACTACAGATCTGCACAAGAAATCCAAGCCGAACATGTAATCTGTGGACAGCTACAAACCGAAGTATCTGTTCAGTAACTGATCAAAAAGATCAAGTGAAGAGAAAATTTACTTACATTTGCAAAAGACTTTTTTTTCCTCAAAACTAAGGAAACATTTTGCTTTACGAACAGGTTTGTTAACAAGCTATATGAGCACAGATCACATTTCCCACTTGTCAAATTTTATTTTGGAAGCATGGACAGAACAAGTTCTTAGGGTATGATACCCCTGCCAGCAACTCCCAAAAATCTTCCCCGCTAGTCTCCACAAGGACTTGCAAATGCATTTTTGCTGTACAAAATTTTCATCAGGCATGTAGCTCAAATACAAGCTATATATTTTTTTTTGAGTTTAGGGCTCATTTTCTGAAATGCTGGTGGTTTCAATAAGAAACTGCTGGTTCCAATAGTTCATAAACTGTCTCCTAACACCACTAACTCTATGCTTACTATGCAATTCTCCTGAAAGAAAAAAGTCTTGATATTTGGCTGTTGCTCAAAGAGGCAGAATCATACCTGTTTTCTTCACAAGGTCATAGAGAGACACCCTGTGAAGCCTTCAGATCCTACAGTGGTGGGGACTATCCTACACCTAAGGCCTCTTCAGTAGCATTAGCACCTTGCAGATGCTACTTTCTAATCAGAGCAAAACAGTAGCAGTGCTGGGGCTAATTTAGCACAGTAGGATCCATTCAAAGACGTGCTGGTATGCCAAAACATTGTGGCTCAAAATTTAAGCCCTGGCTGCCAAAGCCTGGTGTGGGATTGTTCTCCAAGGTGCCTCTGAAGAACTATCCTGTTAGTGGTGTAACGCTGTAACATGAGGACTGTGCTTTTATACTGTACACTTGGAGGATCTTGAAACTTTTATAAAATACTCGTGGCGTTATAGTGTTTATAACATCATTTTACTTCTAGGAAAAGAAAAGAAATGTTAACGTCTGTTTGCTGCTGGTGTTTTGCTGGAGATGTGGCTTTAGGGGACAGGCAAAGGAGGTGGAGGTGAGCAAGAAGAAGTCATCCATTTTATACAATCCACTGGTAGAATCTGAAAAATGAGATAAGCTTTTGAGCACACAAACCACCCATGAGGTGAGTATCATGAGCATCATCACAACTATACTGAATGTATTTAATCATGAACTTTAGTTCCCATGCTAAGAAGATAACGCATAAAATTTAATAAAGATACTGGTTTTAGAGCATGATACAGTTGCCATTCCACCTTTCTCTAGCTCTCCAAGTCCACAGGCTATACACCATCTTGGTTTGCCTTTGAGGACAAAAAAAACTTCAGCATCTTTCTTTGCCCCCACCCCTCCTGTGCAGCATACCCTTCTACTACAGGAACTAGCTCCATTTTCCCTTAGAAGAAGCCACCTTCTGTTTCAGAGATGATCAAACTGCTGCATATCTAGTCAAACCCTGAGCAATAGTTTTTGGCTTTGCAGTTAATTTGAAGTTAACTGTGTCAGCACTGAAGGTTGTTTTTACCAACTGTACCAGCTGGCTCAATAAAAGACATTACTTCTACCTACCACACACATATACAAAAATACAATTAAACAAATCAGAATAATGCATGATTTTTGTTATCAAGCTGAGCATCACCCAAAACTAAGCAAAGACTGATTAGCCTAACTGGAACCTGGTTTTTCTCTTGGAGTCTCTGTTTTGCAGCACCTGAAAGCAGCTACATCCAGTTGTATATATAAGTGTTGCAACACACATAATTGGATACCAAGGGCCACAGTTTGACAACACTCCACCACAAATACTTCCACTGAAGCTAAGAAGGGTATTTCTCATGAATAACCATAATGGATCTAGCCCTGCGCATGAGAGGCATCTAATGCAATGAACAAATAATATTTCATAGTATCTAATTTATTTTAGCTCTCTGTCTGGATTCAAAGCTATTACAGCAATTTATCTGGCCATACCACTTCTAAGCTTTGAAACAAACCTCCAACAAAGACAAAACCAGTAAATATTATTTTGGACAGTTCTTTGTCACCATACTGCAAGCATATGTCTCTCACATCCTCCCTGCCCACAACAGCCGGCAGAATCTTTCATCTACCATTGTTTTCTGAACCTTCATACTGAAGGCAGCCAACTTAAACTCTGTGCTGGCCAAACAGTGCTTGGAAATACTCTTGAGCATGATGACAGGAAACATGGAGCGAGCTGTAATGGGTAATGCTGAAGGTTCATCGCTCTTCTATAGATACACACACACATATATATACACACATGCATACGTATAAATATACACATGCACATACTGTATCAGTGATGCTCCAAAATAAATAGAGTGCAGGGACAAACTCGATAAGAGTTTGATTTAACGTTGTAAACATCAGCAGTTCCCTTCAGGGAGCCCTTTTCACACTTCAAACAACATTGTCTGAGGAGCGAGCTCTTTGTAAACCATGTCCTTTCCTTGGGTGGAAATTATTATCTGTCTCATGCTCTCTGGCACATAATAAACATTCAGTGTCACGGTTGCAGTTTGCAGGGGCTTGGCCCTTGCCAAAGCTTTGCGGTTCTTTGGCTCACAAAGATGGACCTCAGCACATCCCAAGTATCCGCTCTCCCTCTGCACAAGCAGTGGGAGAAGGTGAGGGCCACACTTGTACCCACAGACACAGGTATCTACTTCAGGTGCCACAACCTCCTTCTCCCCTACGGAGTCTATAGAGGGAAGCAACACATACATCACCCTGTAATTTAGATGTCTCGAGTTGCCTTTAATGCCATAACCAGCTTCAGCACACAGCTCTAAATCCCATTTAAGGTCACTTGGGTAATGCGTGACAGGACAAATAAACTCACAGTATGACTTCCAATTCCTGTACTAGTTTCCTAACTGTTGGACTTCTCCTTACCCTCTGAGGACTTTCTTCTTTCTCTCTTATGCAAGCCTGGATGCTGAACTTGGGGCTTCAGAACCCAGCTTGACCTGATGGAGAGTGCAGTATGGTCCTATAGCTGCTCACCCTTAATCACTGCAGACTGAGCAACTGCCCTGAACAGGATGTGAGTTCTGACATGGCAATATATTTAACAAACATAATTGCTGTCATTAATATGAACTAGAGAAGCATTAAAATGTATCAAGCTGCAGCAAAATTACCCCAGTCTTTTGTCACCTCCGTTTTCCATGTCCTTTTCAAAACGTCACAGTGGAACAATTAAGCAGAACATTGCACCTTTGTCACACACCATAAACAGTGCAAGCCTCAGTGAAAGATAAGCTATAAAATAAATAACTTTTCCAATGGAAAGCATAAGTCACTTGTGTATTAAAACTGGAGAAATCTGTATAAATGGAGAGATTGTACAGGCTGGGGTGTAATCATTATACCAACAAGACTTACATATTGTACTGTTTCAGCTACCATACTTCACTGCAATTATTAGCCCTCTTTGCTGCCAACTCCGAGTTTAACATACCGTCCCCCTGCCAAGGCCATTTGATTATAAATAGCAAAACATCACGTAAGTGCAGGCATGTGGGGAGCAGATACAGCACAAAAAAGTGGGCCATTGGGAAGAAGTATTTACTTTTTTTTTAGGGTCTGATCCTGTACAAACATTTGGTCATGTGAATAGCTGGCTGTTCTAGAGTAGTTTCTTGAAATTCAAAGACATTATTAACCTTAAAGGCACAAATGTATTATCTTGCAAGATTCAGTTCTTGTAAGATTCAGTCCTTGCAAGCCTTGTTTGGAAGTTTTTAATAAAAAGCCACAGTAATTAAAATAAGAGCTGTAGTAAGAGATATTTTTGAATCAGTTTGTTCCTTACAAACGGTATATATCGGAAGAACATAATCTCATGGCCAGGTAGCCATCTCCAACAGATTAGCACAATCAGATTATATCATTTGTATTAAGTGCTCATGATTTGATAGATTTCTTCCTAATTTGTGGCTGATACCAATGACCTGATACTGCAGGGACAGATTTCACAGGAGGAAATAAAAGGGGAATCTGGAAAATGTCTCTACATGGAGCTACTTCATTTTATATATTGATTATCTACCATCTGCACAGCACCAGTGACTTGAGCAGATGTTCTGTGCTCTGCTGGTGAGACAAGGAGAAAAACCCCAATTCTCACCAAAGTCAGGGGCAAAATCCCACTAACTTCAGCAGAATCAGGATTTCACCTCATGTGGACTCCAGGGTTTAAAGAAGACGACAACACTGGATAGACACTACGGAAGGTGAGGCTGCTAACAGATGTATGCTGAGAGATACTTGCTCATATGAAAAGGTGGTAGAGGACACCCCCATTCTAAAAGTCATGATAGCCTGTCTCCATTGCTTGCACCTTTATCTCCAACTGCTGCAACACTGAATGAAATCATGAGCAAGAGGAACTCAAGCCTGGGTTTGTTGGAAACTTTAATATGCCCAGGCTGAGAGAAGGACACGGCGGACCACTGAGAGGGAGCCCAGAGCTCTCCTCCTCCTCCACCACAAAAGGCTTTTCTCTGCTTCAAAGGGGAGGATGCCACTGCAACAGCTATAACGGGTAGAATGAGAAAAGAAGCAGTAAAACACACATTATTTCCTGGCATAAGCAATCTGGGTGGAAAATGCTTCTTGAGCAGTGGCTTGGCAAAAGGAGATCCTATCACTAACTCGGAAATAACAGATAATATCTGTGTGAGTAGCCTTGATTTTCCAAAAAGGTATTTTAGTAGCATTTATCACTACAGGATCCAAACCTCTAGAAAATCACTGCACCACTATCCAGAGGCCCATAATTGCAACATTTATATTAGAGGAAACTTTTCAGAGCAAGAAGAAAAGAGGAACCAGTTCAAGAGCTCACTGGGGAGGACAGAGGCAGATCTGAAGCCGTATCTCTGGAAACCTCCATGCTTTCCTTTCACTGTACAACTGTCCTATAATCCACTAACACAAATTGCCTCTATGTTGAAGGGAGATGGGTTTGGGATCTGGTACATAGACGTGGTGAGTATTTTAACCCTCCTTACTGCAGTGTGATTTGCCTGTCTGACATCTCAAAGGCTGACCCCAAGCCATGCTCTACATGGTTGGGTGGTAGCCCTGCAAATGAACCACTGTATTCTAAGTCCATCTGGCAGAAGAAGACCTTCTGCCACAGAAATGGGGGAAAACCCTTTTTGGGGGGTTGTTTTTATATGGAAGATTGGATTCTGTAGAAAATACCAAAAATTATGGAGCAGTCTGTGAGTTTCCATTGGCCCCTGGCCATGACACACAAAAGGAAAAAAAAAAGGAATGAAAACACTTTATCATTTTGTTCCTTTAGGACAGCCCAGAAGCTCTGTGTCTTACAAGTGCCACGTTTCTTTGTTGCACTCCAGCAACCAACACAGATGCAGCGGGGCCAAGAGCTGGATGCTTACTTTTTGTGTATCTTGGATGCAAGACTTTGGAAAATCTGCCTCTGAGTTATAAAAATGGTCACCTCATTCTCTGCTGGGAGTTGCATTCCCTTTGTTTATGCTGTATTTCTACTATTGACTTTTGTAACTTGTTTAATTTCCTGAGGCTCAGGCCTGTGTCATTTAGAAATTTATTTTTTTTTTTTTTTTCAGCTCACAAAAGCTGTATTTCCCTTGAAATCCAAATTCCCCTTTTTGTCAAACAGGGAGCACAGTTATTGATGGGACATTGGAAAAAGGGCAGGCTTAGGTCTTGACTTCTGCTCTTCTCTCATTTGTATTGATGCCAGTCACTGGTGCAGATAATAACCATCTGTAAAATGTATCTGTCATTGGCATGGAGGATCAAAAGCAAGAACCTTGCTTTCCTTGACGTTTTACTTTTCCTTTTGCATCCCAAGCCTTCCCTCAAGCTTTTTAATTTTAAAGGCTGAGCCACAGTCTTGTAGAATCAGAATCATTAAGGTTGGAAATGACCTTGAAGATCATCAGGTCCAACTGTCTATTAAATATTATCAGGAACACTAAACCATTTTCTAAAGTGTACATCTACACATTTTTAAACACCTCCAGGGATGGTGATTCCACCACCTCTCTGGGCAGCCTGTTCCAGTGCCTCGCTGCTCTTTCAATGTAGAATTTTTTCATAATATCCAACCTAAACCTCCCCTGGTGCGACTTAAGCCTATTTCCTCTTGTCCTGTCACTAGTTACTTGAGAGAAGAGACCAACACTCACCTCACTACAATCTCTCTTAGGGTAGCTGTAGAGAGCAATAAGGTTTCCTCTCAGACACCTCTTCTCCAGACTAAAGAACCCCAGTTCCCTCAGCCTCTCCTCCTAAGACATTTTCTCCAGACCCCTCACCAGCTTTGTTCTCCTTCTCTGAACTTGCTCCAGCACCTGGATGTCTTTTTTATACCATGGTGCCCAAAAACTGAACATAGAAACATAGAGATGTCTGGGTTGGAAGGGACCTCTAGAGGTCATCTAGTCCAACCCCCTGCTGAGAGCAGGGACATCCTCAACTAGAGCAGGTTGCTCCCAGCTCTGTCAAACCTCACCTTGAAACACAACTTGAACACAGTACTAAAGCTGTGGCCTCACCAGTGCTGACTACAGGGGCACGATCACTGCCCTTCTCCATCTGGCCACACTATTTCTGATACAGGACAGGATGCTGGTGGCCTTCTTGGCCACCTGGGCACACTGCTGGCTCATGTTCAGCCTAATTTGTAATCTCAGCAGCCAATACTCTGAGGTCAGATGTTAGTACACCCTTCCCACTATGAAGAAATCAGTGCCATCTCACTGTATTTCTACCCTCTTGTAGTCATAACTTAATGAAAGCCTTCCTGAGTGCCAAACTGTTAATTAATGATGGGGGTAATTCATCAGCCTGTGCAGTGGTAAAACCTTATCAGCAAGAAAGCCAAAATGGTAAAAACCTTTCAAAGGATTTACTTTCCATCTCGGCCCAGAACTGAGAGCAGCAATGAGATGAGACAAACCAGAGAAGGTCAGAGAGAGGAGCATAAATCCCTTGAAGCCAAACTGAAGTATTTGTTCTAGAGCCACAGCCATTGAGTTTTACTATGCTTTGAAATTTAACACAATTTTAAATGGGGTACCAAGTTCTCTTCCTTCTGTTCCTGTCCAAAACCCATGCCTGCAGATGTGAACAGATCCCCGCTGATAAAGGTCCCCAGCCTCAGAGTGATGCAGACTCCATCCTCTGAATGAACATCACCAACTCCCAGCAGAAAACAGTACCACCTTAAAACTCACTGACAACTTCTATGCCCATGCTTTTATTAACATGTGGTTTATACTCAAACACATCACTTGAGGCTGTTCCCTGGCTCGAATTGCATTGCAAGGACTATTTTTTGGTCCATCATGCTTTCCTGAGGGGCTACGGACACTCAGGAAAAACTTTTCTTTTTGCCTGCAAATGTACAGCCTCATGCTCTTATCCAGCCAGTGCTCCAGAAGCTGCAGAAGGAAATGGCATTTGTGGTAATTGTGATAGCATAAAGCCACAGTCTAATGCATGCCTGGGGTGAAAGTGTCATGCTGTTGAATTCTTTCTGATGCAGTTATTGAAACAACCAAAATAATACCTAAGTTCATACATAATGATCCCTGCCCAAAAAGACTTGGATCCAAAGCCCATTTTGGGGTGCAGCTAGTAGTGTGGAGTGATGCTAAGTCACTCAGGGTTGGTGAAAAGTACATGAGCCACTCTTGTTTCAGCTACATAATTCTTGGGTAATGTTGGTGAAATGTGCAGTCATCATCTAATTTAAAGCTCTTACCAGAGGTCTAAATACCAAATACAGTCAGACCAGGTACTTTCCTGTAGTCACTGCAGGGAAATAGCATTGCTATAGCCAGTTCAGACTCAGATTATCCCTCTCTAGGCTTTCCTATCTCTTTCATTCAATATGAGAGGCTAAACAGCATGTGAAACCAGGTCCTTACTGCAAGCAGAAGGTAGACTATCATCTGTGAAGCACAGATGAGGATTTCCTACTTTGCGGGATGCTCTTAAGTGCTCTGATATTACCTTGGCAAGGACCTCATGAGCAGGTTGATACCCAGCTTCTGCACACCTGTAGAAATTGACATTTTGCCTGAAAATATGATTTCTGCCTTCAATCATTTTGGCTTATCCCACTGCTGCACTATAGTCAACATACATAATTCAGCATTTCACTGAATCCTTACACAGATACTCAACAAGCTGGTGCAGAAGATTCGAGTACATCACATTTTTCCTAGAAAATCTGGACGACAAAAGCAGGCGTTGTAAGAATAAGAGCAGCGAGTTGTTCAGTGGAGGTTAGTTAGCATACTACATGACAGAAAAACGACCCCTGACTGTAAAACGATGCGCTCTGTCCTGAGGGTTTCACACAGCAGTGACTGTTACTTACCAAGGGTGCCGCGCTGCTTGCTCACAGGTGTATCTTTTATTAGGGTCTTTCTCCATCAAATTCCGAATGAAGTCTTTAGCTGGAAAGAAAAAAAAAAAGAGATAATAATTTAAAGCAATAGGGTTGATGCCCAGTTCTGCCGCAGGATGATCAACCAACAGCACTAACTAGCCTACCAAGTGCCATCTGGCCACAGCACCAGAAAATGGCCCTGGATCATTTTTCATTTCTTAGTATAGATATATCCAAAGTGACGTAGGACTAAATCCAAGCTATTTAGTATGGCAGATAAAAGCTGAAGGCATCTACTCCTCCAGGTAGTAGTGGAATGGATTCAGACACAGTGGAGTTCAAGCCTGACAACTCTCAGCTCTCTGGTCAGCTGAGCACATCTCTGATCATCTTAGTGGTCTGAATATGGCCACATCTGTTGGAGATGCTAGTAAACTGAGTGGGAAAGGCAAGGAGGAGGTCAGATAGGAGGAGCTTCTCATCTCCCACTCCAAGCAATCACGCACATGGGCAGTTGTGAGGACAGGTTGCTTATTTAAAAACAAGTTATCAAGGGAAAGGGACTCCCTTGGGCATGAGGTAGTGTTTTTAATCAACACTCTAATGAAAGGAATGGAGATCACAGCATGGCATGCATCCAGTAGTTTCAGGAGAGAGTAGCTGAAGGAGCCACAGCAAAGTCAAATATGGCAGGAAAATCTTTGTGCTAATTTAGGTGACAGTCTTTCCCCCAAAATGCAAGGGTATCTGCCTGGAGACATTATTTTCTCAAAAAAAACCTTACAGTCTTAATAAAACTTCTCATCACATATATTTTTAAGCAATCCATCACAATGATAGCTGTACTACAGATGTAAGCAGCATGAAATGTTCTATGTGGAGCTAACAGGATATATAATAATCTTTAAAACAAGCCACTTATTTTTATATCTCCCCTGCCTTAATCAGTAGCACTAATGATTCAGAAAACTGCATTTCTAGGGATATTTTTGTATGATATAATATTCCTAGAATTCATTTCTTCTCCAGCATGCAATGGCAGATGTTCTCCTTGGTTGGACAGGGCAAGGACACTGAGCTTGCGTGACCTTCCGGGGCCCACACGGCATGTCAGTGGTGATGCTGAACATGTCCCTGCTGTCACCTCTAGACACTGATTCTGGCAGGCCATGAGCCATGCTGGAGCCTGAAGCCTTTAGGCACATTTGCCTGTAACAGATTGTTGTATCTGCCTCTGCCAGATCGACTAGAGCAGATATAGTCAGATGACATGGGTTAAATGCCTTCTGCACTGGGTTGGGAACTAGGTGAGTATTTGGGCAGCTATCTTGATCCAACCACCTGGACAATACTGCTAGTTTCTGACTCTCCTTACACTCCTCATCTGGAAGCCATTAATTTCTTGGTTTTTTTTTCTGTAGACTGCAGGTCTGTAGGACCTGCAGTGCTGTGTCAGTAACAGAGATAAACCATTTTGCAACCTTGCTATTAATGACACATAAACCATCTATGTTTTATTTGGAGATGATGGAGAAATTGAACTGCTTTGCCTTCTTGGGACAGTCTTCTGCTATCTTCATTTTCTGTTCCAGCTACATTTTAGTGCTTTGTGTATGGTTGGACAAAATGGTACTTAATTTGCTCTCCTGCAAATATACACTCCCATCAATATTCAGGCTGAAAGAAATGCTGTTTCCCAATGGTTTTCAGTTAAAATGAGCTCCACACATGATGGAGGGTCTATTGTCATGCCCAGAGGAGGTTATCTGCAAGACACATGCATGCACAAATGGTTGTTGCAATTAAGTGAGCAGTAGCTTCTTACCAGACTCAGAGATGTCATCCCAATACGGAGAGTCAAACTCATACTCTGCCTTAAGGATCTGCTCGAAGAGTTTGGAGTCATTTTCGTCATAGAAAGGGGGATACCCACAGAGCCTAATGAAGAACAAGAAAAGAGAGGTGACTCTTAGACACACGTCTGCCAAGAAAGTGACAAGGAGGGAGAAGAAGAAGAAAGTCTTGTTTAAGACTTGTCCCAGTAAGTTTTCAAGCAGGCAAACCCTACCATTAGAGAATTTTGTTAAAGGACATGGAAACATACTTCCGAAGAATGGCATCATCTTGGACAAAGAGAGATTCTGCAAGGAAACCTTGTGCTGTTGATCTGACACTGACTCATGCAGATATCACACAGATATTGCACGGCCATGAGCCCTACCATCCACTCCTACACATGTGTTAAGAGGAGCCTTCACGAGCTGCACACTACATCCACAAAGCACCAGTACCTCTCATGCCTCAGCACAACATTCCCCATCCAGGAGTCTTCTCCATACTGGCTTCACTGCTCTGGGTCTCCTGCTTCACTGTTCTCACTCAATGCCTTACACAGGCCACTTCCACTGGGTTTATGTTCTCCCAGATGGTGGAGAGGCAGTGCAGTGGCTCTGCAGACACGCAGGCACAGCAGAGCCTTGAGAAGCAGGGACATGCAAGAGGTGACAACACCTACTCAGTCACCTGCATGGCGTCGGGACTGGCTTTGAGCACAGCCTGTGGTCTCTACATTGTGCAAGAGATGACAGCTGTATAGGAAGGTTTGTTGTACAACTGGGGAGCTGACAGCCACCTGCATAGACCTCCTCTCCAGGACAACAGGGAGGAAGACCTGGTGCAAAGCAGGACAAGGAGCCCCACAGAGATATCAGGCAGAGGGTAGGATTTATCTGCAGATTGTGCTGGGCTCTGTGTCTCCAGGCACAATAGGAAGGACATCTGTGAGTCAGTCCAACTCTGCAGCAGAGCCTGCATGGGCTGCACATGGACCTGCTGCTGTTTTGGAGACACATAGAGAGCCTCTCCCTTTCTCAATTCCTCCAGTGATTTTGCTGCCACCTCAAATTGTCTACCTTGCCTAAGGCTACCAACAGTCCCATCCTGGTTTTCAGTACTTAGACTTGTCAGAAAAAACAGCCCCAGGATGAGCAGGACATTGAACATTATTTGCCTAGTTTGAGCTGAAACAATGACAAAACTCGTGTGTCAGAGATCCCTCATGGCCAGTTGATGCTGCAGTAGCCTGTGCCTCTGCACAGACATCTTGGCAAAGATAATCCTTCTTCAGGTTTTAATACCAATGTTGCAAAGTGTCAGATTTACCTCTGAGGCTGGTCCAAGGTTCTAGCAAACCCATCCTGCTCACAGTTAAACAGGCCTTCCTGTCTCTATAGTCTCTGTACAGAAATGTCTCAACTTCATCCTCTTATCTCTAGTCTATGGTGTAAATTATTCTTTCACATACTTTGCTGATATTGAAATGATATTTTTCCTACAGTTTTCTTAAACCTTGAGTCAATCAACCTCAAGATATCATTTAATTGGAGGGAGCCAGCCATTATAAACAGAATGAAGATCTAGCTGAAACGCTACCCTGTAGCAACAATGGAGCAAGGTGGGGGGAACTGTAAGAAATAAAATACTCAAGTTATTTATAACCCAAAGCCAGTCGGCTGCTCTGGAGGTTATTTGAGCCAACTCAACACTTGAGGGTGAAAGGGGCAATGTTTTGTTAGCTCTGAAGAGCCAGTGTGCTTGATAAATAATTTAAATGCTGAGTGAGATGTTAATCTGCGTCAGATTCGTACTGACCTCGAAGAACTCTACTGAAGTTTGCAGCATTATAATGAATCCACTTTGGTTATACTGAATCAGAAATATCTCTCTTTATCTTACAAAGCAGATGAACCAGTCCTCATTTGTGTCCCACTGGATGACTGCCATTATCCAAAGCAAGTAAGATAACCTCATGCCAGACAAGCATTTATGTTTGGAGCAGGATTACATATGAGCACGTGCATGTGCACAGGGCTCAATGCAGCAACCCCTACATGAAACCCAGTGGTGGAAGTGGTGTATGAGAAGGGGCATTAAAAATAGTGCATTTAAGCAAATGCCTAAAAGCTGCTATGCACCTGGAGGAAAAACATCTGGTAACCAAATGCAGAAAATGGATCCACAACCGCTCTATAGGTATCTACAAAGAACATTTATGTAATTTGGTTTATTGTAATAAATATCAGCACTTATGTCCCACAGTCTTGGGGAGGATGAGGAGGGGTGGTTTTGCACAAACTGATTTTCACCCTCCTCCTCTTTTGTCTCAACCCTCAAGATTTTGTGTGCTTTATTGAGGGGTTTGGAAAGGATGGAGTTGACAGCAATAGCACTGCAACTGTTAGGATGGCCACTTGTGTAGAGATGTCCAGGATGGAGGAAAACTGCTCCTCCAAAGGCACTCAAAGCCATCACACTGTCCCTCTTCCCCAGGGGACTCACTGGGCTCTGAATAAGAAGCCTGGCAGCCCTTCATTAATTTCTTGCCTTCCTCAGCACTTTTCTTAAACAAAACCAAACTGCTCTGATAAAACATTTTCATGTGAGCAGAGAGTGCTGTGCACGCCGAGGCGTGGGCAGGCTGCTCTGGAGAGAAAGAACTCTCTTAAAATGTGCACTGTACTAATTACCTTGGCAAAGGTACAAGAGCACAAGTTAAGGCTGCTGTGATTTACACATGCTCGTGGCAGCAAAAGGTAGGAGCAAACTGCTGAGCAGCACAGAGCTGGAGGGCTATGACTCTGCAAGGAGGGGAGCAGAGAGACATGAACCTCAGCAAGAGCTCCAGTCTCTCCAGGGCCTTTCAATTCCTTTCCTACACATATCGAGCTCCTCCCCCACTTCTCTACATGGCTTGAGTGTACACATCTGGGTCTACACCTCAGGGTCTGGGAGATCACCTCAGCACATCACAGGGATGCATGGTGGAAGGGCTGATTTTTGAGGAGTCATCATCATGCAGAAGGCTGCCTGAGCTACTGGAATCTGGACACAGAGCAGAAAACAGACTCTTTTGATACTGCTTTTCCCTTGCTGGTGAGAGCTTGAGAAGTGTTGTCTCCATTATAGGTCATGGGCAGGGACATCCCTCCAAACCAGCTACCTGCTTGAGAACAGGCTGAGTGCAGGGCAAGGGCTGGTCCTGGCTCAGCCAGGGATGGGGATGAATATCCTGCACAGGGGGACCCAAGGATGTTTTCCAGGAGGCAAATCATAGCAGACCTACACCAGAAAACAAGTGAGAAGGGAGCAAGCTCCTTAGGGCAGAGGAAAAACCTGAGGAAAAACTTCCTCACTGTGAGAATGACAGAGTACTGAACAGGCTGCCCAGAGAGGTTGTGGAGGCTCCTTCTCTGGAGACTTTCAAGATCCACCTAGATCTGTTCCTGTGTGCCATGCCCTAGGTGTTCCTGCTTAGGCACAGGGGTTGGACTCAATGATCTCCAGAGGTCCCTTCCAACCCATTCTGTGATTCTTTGGTGACACGGGAGGGGAACACTAGGGCATCCTGACACAGGGAGAGGTTGAGAGCCAAAATGTAGGCAGTCTTGCTGTTCCTTCCCTTAAAATCAGAGTTTAGGAAGACAAAAGTTTTAACATTACTTACTTTAATGTTTTAATGTTACTGGCACTACAGTAAAGGATGGGAAAGCCCCAGTAAATTAGCCTATCCTGCAATTCATGGCTGGAGGAAATCTTGCTGGACTCCCAGCAACTGGGCCACCTTCCAAAGTCCATAATAAGTTTTTATTTAATTCTTACAGAATAAAAATCCCACCAACTTAATTTCCATCTGCTGGGACATTTCTGTGTGAAAAAAATGACCTCACTATCAGAGGTTCTGCTGCTTTTCTTTAGATATGCAGAAATACAAAAATAACCCCTCTCTTCAATGTGAAAAAATGCTGCATTATCCTGGGGGAGCTTCAGGCAGCTATTAGCTGTCATCATTTTATCGCAGTTTCACCAAGTAAAAGCTTTTCAGAATTATTTAGCAACCTTATCACATCAGCAACAGATTTTCCCTTAACCTCCTATTCCCAGTCTTGCCTTAAAAAGAATGAGATGCAGATAAGAAAAACACAGGTGGATGTAGAAAAGAAAGATATTGCCAGAAGTCATTTCTAGAAGCCATCAGGAGAGCACAAGAGGAATACCAGGAACACGATCTCACCAGGCAGAGAAAGCAAACCCCTGAAAGCTCTTGTTACATATTGGGGGTGAATCTAAAGTCTAAATAACCCATTTGCATGGTCCCTGTACAGCCTGTAATACAAGAGACACTGGGGTTAGTTTTACAGACAATTTTATAGTGAGATTAGAGAAAAGAATTCTCTAAGTGCTCAAAGACCTAAGATGTATGGTGTGGGAAGTCATCCAAGTGCCATTTATAGGGACAAGCACATGTGTTTATTCTGATTTGGGGAACAGACCCTCATACTGGATGACACTGGTGCTTTCATGAAACTGTGGGCAGGGGCATATTAGCATGGGGAATAAAAAATTAAGAAACAAGCAATGAGGAGCAATCATTTTGGGTTGTTTTCCCAGTGTTTAACAGAGTTATCCTGAGCAATCCAACATGCCCATGTAAATTTTGCCACCACTAATTCTCATTTTGGTGCCAAAGAAGTAAGTTATTCCTCACTTTCTTGCTTAGGCTTGTGTGTGATGCTGAGCAAGAAAGGTGACTGACCAGCTTTTCCCACTCTGTGGATCCAGGATGGTCCATAGTTAATCCTTCCATAAAAATATCATTGATGATTCATGCACATCTGCTTGAAAATCAAAGGCAACTCAGCTGCCAAGTGTGAAAGTATGACCCAACATTTATCTCCAGTAATTCTTTTGTCCTACCAGTGAACAGAATTAGAAAAAAATCAGGGCAAAATTTGTTCAACCTAGTGAAGAAGAGACAGGAGGTGGTCTTAGTGGCCTTCCGATACTTAAAGGGGGCTTATAGGAATGATGGGCAGGGACCTGTTATCAGCGAGTGTAGTGATGGGACGAGGGGTAACGGGTTTAAAGTGAAACAGGGTAGATTTAGATTAGGTATTAGGAAGAAATTCTTTACTGTGAGGGAAGTGAGACACTGGAACAGGTTGCCCAGAGAGGTTGCATCCACATTGCATCCCCTTCCAGGGTGAATACCCCTCCCTGGAAGTGTTCCAGGCCAGGCTGGATGGGGCTTTGAGCAACATGATTTAGTGGAAGGTGTCCCTGCCCATGGCAGTGGGGTCAGAAGGAGACAGCCTTTAAGTTCCTTTCCAGTGCAAACCTTTCTGTCATTCCACGATATGACTACGAATCAGAGATATTCTGTGAAGAACAGAGCATTTTGTGGCCCTGGGTGCTTTTCAAGCTTTGGAATATCATCTTCTATTTTTTGCATATAATAACTTAATCTTTGTTGCATCAGGTATGCATGCAATCAGCATTTAGCTCCCCAAACTTTTGTAACTTCTCATGTGACCCAGAGAGGTCCAGAATCCAGCTGCCGGGAATCCAGTGAAGTCTCCTGCTCTTCTTATGCTTTATGTTTCTAAGCTGAACGTGTACCAAAACCACCTTGTGATAAGCAGAAAGCTGAGCTCGACAATGAGGCTGTTTCAAATTACAAAATATTGCAACTGGAATAACAGGAAATTTCAGGCTGCTAAAATTAGTTTGTGTGAATAATGACTTCTCATGCAAAACAGGTTTTGATAAAAACTCCACTGGTGCAGCCTCTGCAATCTGGCTGTCATTAACAACCAGCTTTAGAGACTGGCACTGAAACAAAGGTATTCTTTCCTAAGACATCCTTCACCTTGCATATCACAGAAACAAATATTTGTCTAGAGTGTTGGTGCCACAGGAACAGTTTGTTCTTCCAGTGTCATAAACTGCTTTCATGTGAGTGAGCTTGTGTCTGGAGGCACTCAAACCACTCGCAGTAATAATAGCTCAAAGCATCTTTAATTTATGCCTGGCTTCTGTGTTGGATTCCCCTGAGTTTCCATCTTCTAAATGACAACAGTCTGTTCTGAGTAGCTGTGAGGATTCGTGGGAGAGGTGGGGAGGTGGTGCAGGACAATGTGCTTGGATTGCCCTATGCATAAATATGTCTGACTGGTTTGGGCATGTGCAAGTAGCTCCAACTGTGCAAGTAGCTCCAACTGTGCTGACTGCATATTTGAATTACTAACTCCTGCTCAGAGCAGGATTAACTACCAGCATTGCATCAGAGTGGCTATGCTGCTGGTGCTTATGGCCTCTCAGCACCATGCTGCACCATTAGCATGTCGGTAGTGTGGCACTGCTGAGATAGCAAACCTAGGTGTTAAACCTGTGCCCATCACTGGTGGCATCGGACATCCCAGCAGGGATACTTCCTCCCTGTTTTTACTGTACCCCTGACATCCATTTTCTATGAGGCCATGTCTGCACTTTCTGGCTACTCCTGGAACCAAGTATGAGACCCAGTTCAAGACTAGGACATGTGAGATGTAGGCTGGGTTTCTAGGCTCCCACTGCAGTTGAGATGGAGTCAATGGAGACTGAGGAGTGATGTAAATATACCATAAAGCAGATGAAATCACACTGTGAAGGCAGGGGTCTGAGTATGGAGCAGGGTGTGAATTAGTAGCTTCAGCACAGGCATCTGGTGCTATTCAACACACTCTACTGTCTCCCACTTGGCCTCCATCTGCCACTCCAGAAGGAAAGTCTCTGCAGTGTGTTACACTTGCCAAATCCACATGGATGTCTTGGACACCCCAGTGTGGCACTAAACAAGTTTAGGGAACTGAATGGCACATCCCAGTGAAATGACCACTCGCATCAACCCAGGCTGGGTTGAGGTGCCCACACATGGAGTCCAGTCTCACTGGAGAAGCTGTCGAGTGCACTGGACTCCTGTCCCTACCTGGCAGTTACATGATGGGGCTATGGGGGGCTGGACCATCCTGCATGCACAGCTTGAGACCAGGGGGGACACTGTATGTGACTGAAACAGCACTGAACACCTATGTTAGGGTAACCAAAGTGAGCCCTGGAGTGCTGCTGTTACAGGAGCTGAAGGATGTAGCTCACATGCAGAAATATTCAAGGAGGTGGTATGATCTCAGACCCAATCCCACCCAAGCAGTAACAGTCTGGCATACACATTACCAAGCTCCTTCTAAGGCAACATGTTATTACCATTCATTTTGTCTGTATATAATACAAATTGGGTCCTTATTACATGAAGCACAGAAACCCTGAAAAAGTTTCCTTGTCCTGCAAATGGGGACTCGTTCTTACTGAACTGATTTAAAACTTCAGAGCTGGAAATTCCCTATACAGAAATAGGGAATTTAGATTTGAGGAGTGTGTATGCCTTGCTTGACAAGTCCAGCACCTGCTGATTTGGAAAACAGAGCAGGAAAAGACTGAGCCAAACCTTTCAGAAAGAGCAGCCTTGCTTAGGAAGGGGAAAGGATTATGGATGGGATCAAAACCTGTTACCTATTGCAGGTGTGTTCTTAACTTGGATGTGGAGGACACACTACTTAACACTATCTCACTTGTATTCCTCAGCAAGACACGTAAAGGCAAAAAGTCAAATAACAACAGGTCTTCCAGCAAAAAAGACCTTTGGTGCATGAGCCATGGTTGAATGGGACTGAAAACTTGGAGAAAAACAGAGCCAAGTTTATCTCCAGGCAACCAGGATGCAGCAGTTCACAGCCCTCCAGAGGGCTGTCAGATGGACACATATTATCATGGTAGATATTTGACCATAAACTGAACCTAGACAGTGGTTGAGCCTGGAAGGGAGGCAATGTACTGCTGTCTTCCACCTGCATCCTCCTTCTTCCTGCTCTCTGAAGATGGCACTCAGCAAAGTACTACAAAGGCAACAGAAAAGATTCTATCTAGTTGTCCTGCCATGGCTGTCAAGGACCAAAACCTTCAAAAAACCCAATTCCTAGTCCTTCCATGCTCAGGTTTGCTTGTGGAAAATAGTAAATTTGGGTCAGCACCACCATCCTCATCTAAAAGAGCACTAGGAATGTTGTATGAATCAGCCTCTGAGGTATTTTGGCACCTCTGCTGACTTCCTCACTGCTGCAGCACGTCCTGCTGGGCTTTGCCACAAAGTCAGAATCAGAACTGTTGATTTTTGCTTTGTTATGCAAAACCTTTTTGCATCCTGCTGTTGATAGTTGCTCCAAGATAAATCCATCCCCCTACAAAGTTTTGTACCCAGTAAGTTTTCAAATATTCATATAGATTGGAAAGCCAGTCATAAAGCTAATGCTTTTAGGGCAGGATTTTATTTTAAATAAATAAACATACATTCAAAGAAGTAGAGCTTTCCTACACTGTCATCATAGAAAAAAGTTATTTTGGTTTGCATATAACTTATGCTCAAGACCAAATAAAAATGTAAAGAATGAACATTGCACAAAGTGGATAATACAGCAATGAGGTTTGTCCTGGCAAAAAATAGCTCTACTACACCATCAAAAAGTTATTCGTGTTGACAAGCCATGAAATGTTTGCATAAGGAGAAAGGGAACAAAGTAGGAATGCTTTAATGCTGTGCCTTATGGGAGCTTTTTGCTTCAGTCTTGTTTAACTGCGACAGTATTGTAAAAGGGAATAAATAAATAAATAAAGTGAAAGCACCAGTAATGCTGCTATGAAAAGACATTTGTTTCTGTGGCAGTCAACTGCTACACTGCAGCTCTGTGCTGTTGCACAAAAGGAACAGGCTTGGTGTGCTCTGTGTGGTCACCCGGAGTCAGCCCGTGGCAAAAGCCTGACCTCCTCTCGAAGAACCACATGAATAGGTCCCGCTTCAAAGTCTGCTAGGCTGTGCAGATGGAAACTGTTGAATTCTCATTTGAGTGACATCCACAGACCTGAGCCCTAAGCACAGACTGCCATCAAGACACGCCCCCAAGCTACAGAGAGTCTTTCTTCAGGTTCATAGACAAGTTAATTTCCTTCTCAATCCAAATATTAGTAGTGATTTCATATTGTCATGCACACAGACCTGCATTCCGATGATGGCTCCCAGAAATGTCATGGGTGTCCTTTTCTGGACAGCACCAATGACCCCTGGTACCAGGGTATCTCTGTGATCACAGGGGCCAGGACAGCTCTCCAGTCCTTCCAAATGTTGTCACTGGTGCAGGCAGTGGCTTACCGTGGCTCAAGGACCCTCAAGCACTGAAGATGCACCAACATCTAGGGTACTGTCTTCCCCTTTCATGGAAAGAAGTCTGGATTTAAGGAAAAACATTCTCCCCATGAGCAGTGGAACAGGTTGCCCACAGACCTTGTGCAGTCTCCATCTTCAGAGGATTTCAAGACCCAACTGTTTAAAGTCCTAGGCAACCTACTCTGACCTCAAGGACAGGAATCCCTCAGGTTCCCTCCAATCTAAATTACCTTATTAAGCCTTTGTGAAGAAGGGTGGCAGGTATTGAATGAGAACAGGCACTAAATCTCCACAAACATATGAGTTCTGAGATCTATTCACCACTTTGGAGAATGCACATAAATCCTGGTCCTAGCTTTCTCAAGCATCAAATCACCACCCTTTTTTGTCCCAGACTAAGTGGGTAACTATATAGTGGGAGAGAAAGTTGCTGGTCCCAAAGCTGCCTGTGAATGAAAAGCCAGCAGATACTCACAGAATGTATGCGATGACCCCAATGGACCAGCAGTCCACGGCTTTGCTGTAGGGTTTCTGGGCCAGCACTTCAGGAGCTGAAAACAAAAGGCCAAACAAATGTATGTTACAAGACCAAGCATTTGAATGTGGTCGAGCGGTAGTTCCCTGAAACAAGAAGCAACCTGTGACTCCACATACAACCCTTGCATTTGCAAATATCCTGATGTTTTTGAAGCTCATATTCTCACAAGGAAGAACAACTCCTAAAGTGGAGCAAATTGTCCATTTTCTGACTCCAAGAACAGAAAGCAAAACCAAGCACAGAAAAATGCATAAGGGCCATCAACCCCCTGTCAGAGGAACTTAGGAGACTTGGAGGAAAATGAGGCCAAGCTTTGCACTGGTGCACATTCACTCCGACCGCCTCGCAGCTCCACTTCATCACGCTGCCAAACAGGATTTCAGGAGGCAACTCAGAAAGTGCAGTGTGTCAGGGAGGTGACAAGCTACATCTGCAAGAGAGCTGTCATTATACCTCCCAACAGCTCCCTTCCAAAGCCTGCTGGATGTCAGCATCAGAGGGAACCATTTGTCCTTCTGCCTCTGGCAACACAGACCCCAGAGAAACAAGAAGTAGTAAGAATTGGACACATGCAGAAAGGTACTGAACCTTCTGCCTCTATAGCTTTCAGCCACCATAGGCTGAATTTAGCTGGAAGTAAGAGCCTGGGCATTTATTGAAACTCTTTATGGGTCTGTTTTCCTGTCTTGCACCAGTGAGAGTTAAAAAGATGCATTTTTTGTTTGGGAGCCTGGAGTATTATGTTTTCCCTGTTGGGACCTTTCAGTGCAAATGCTAAATCCTAAATTTTAAAACCCTGTGACTCTAATCTTTTTCATGTAAAGAAGCTTTTCCTTTTTTTCAAAGCAAAATGTCTACAATAATGCAAGAAATCACTGACTGTGGCATTCCGAGAGCAGACGTGCCATGCTGGGTTTTTAAGAGCACAGTATTTTGAGTACTCTGGAGTTCAAATGTTGCCAAATTATCATGAAGTGGCAAGTCCCAGCAAAAATGTTTCTTTGGGGTTACATCTTCCTCTGCTAGGAATCAACATCAAAGCAGTCAGTCACTTGAAGAACAGTGAAAAAAATTGTGAAGAACATAAATGTATTAAAACTTGATCCTCACATTTAGAGTTACATAGTCTTTAGTGTATTGATAAGGACTCTTCAAAGGGTTATCTTCTTAAGGTAGACAAGTCAACAAAACTAAGGTAAAAGAATGCCAGCAAGGAAGGGAACAGGAAGCAATAATGAGAAATAGAAAAGACTTTCTGGTGCTTGGACATGAGACCTTACAGAAGGGATTGAAGGGAAGACAGTGAATGAGGCAGATAATGGTATCCAGGTTGCACTTGCCCAAGCAGTACAATGATGGAACTGGTCAAGTCACAATGAGAACACATTGTAAAAAGGATGACAATCCAGGGCAGTGTGCGTACAAGTATGGCTAGCAGCCGGATCATAAAGACTTGAAGACTGGGATATGCCTCAATGTGCAGTACAGGGCAAACACGACCCAAATCTTCAAGTCATCCAGCAAACTGAGACCGCTGCATTTATAAGAAATTAAAATGATGGTTCTGTTCATATGTTGCTAATCCTAATACACTGTTGTAACATGTGAATACTCCAACACCTATCCACTACATGCCAAAGGAGGTTTCTTTCCACCATATGTAGCATGGGTGGCTCCCAACCTGGCCCTAGGTGCTTGGCAGAAACTTGCACCCCAATTCTGAGATGCCTCAGACTCCTTCCAGGCCATGGGCTATAGTCCATCAAGATAAAGGTTAAAATGTTCTTACTACAATAGGGGACAGAGCTGTGGAAATATAAAAGGCATCTATGACTGGCACCCAAAATGTAACTCCCTTCCCAACAGCTGGGTCAGGGTCTGTGTGTCAGCCAGCGCTGGTGAGACCAGCAGTAATGAATTTGAGGACAAACTTTGCATAAAAGAATAAAGCAATCGAGAGCTACCTATCTGGCCTGCCACAGCCTCCCTGATAAACTGGTAAGCTGGGACAGACTTGCAAATTTACATTTCTCTTCTATAAAATGGTTGTTCCTCAGAGTTGCTCAAGACAACCTTCCCAGACAACTCTTAATGTCCCTTAGTCTGACTCCTTCCTCATTCATCAAAATTCACCTCCAAGTTTTCCCTTAAAAAAATATTTTTTTTTCAAAATGTGCATCAAATAGGATTTGTGAGACTCACTTTCCTTTCTTGTTCCATCCCTTGTGACTGAATTTTGTGACAAAAGATGTGGAAGAATAGAGTTCATTTTCCCCTGCCCTTAAGTGCTTAGATGCCTTCCAACTTTAGTCTTTCCAAATTCACAATATTTTATTTGCATATCTATTCTACCTTTAACTGTCTGCTCTTGTTTGTATCATTTTCAAGCCTGGTGGACATTATACATCTTATATCCCCCAAAGAAAATATTATGCAAATGGCTCCTGAGCACCATGGATCCTGGTGAGCTCCTGACATTACACAAATACGCCACATTAACATAACAGAAAACAAATCTGGGATGAGGGGATGTGAACTATATAAAGACTCTCCCTCTTAAAGCATTAAAGCTGTGTCTATATGTTTTCAAGGAGTGAAGAGCACTGTTAGCAGACAGTTGCTGCTGTGGATGGTTGCTGTGAAGCAGGTAAGAACACCACAGGATCAAGCTTAAAGCAAATGTGAGGGTATTACCTCCCTTTTGGTAAACTTGATGAAGAGAAGCAGGAGGTTTAAATAATGATTTTATGTCCAAATGCCTGCTTTTGATTTTGGTCCAAAGAGAAGCCATGCAACAGGAACAGAAGAACATAGCTAAGCATCATCTGTCTCTGATATATGGAAAAGATGGAAATACTTAACGAGCTGAAAATCAAGTCAGAGGAGCTGTAAGAAATGATGATAAATCAGTACCAAGAGGCAAAAGCAGGCAATGAAATGAAAAAAAAATCCAAGATCTGATGGCATTAAAGAATCAACACAGATGGGTAAGGAGACAAAACAGGAGTAAGGAGAAGGGGAAAGTCAAAGCTCCCATTTCTGGTGCTGAGGAAATGCCAGTTGAGCAAAGGCTTCCAGTACTGCACCTCCCCAGGGAATCACTGTGGGCTCAAATGCTACACAATGGTCATCCAGAAACAGGGAAGTCAAGGAAGCAAACCTGGACCCTTCCTCTATGTCCAGGAACTGTGTTTCAGGCCAAATCATCATTGATACTGAGCTGCCCAGGAAGGTGGTGAGTCACTGTCCCTGAAGGAGTTTAAGGAAAGGCTGGATGTGCCATGGTCTAGCCAGCGTGGTGGTGGTGCAATATAGGCTGGACTTGATGATCTCAGAGGTCTTTTCCAGCTTCAACAATTCTGTGATTCTGTGAACATGTAGCAGGTAAAGTGTTGGGTAATGGTCCCAGGGCCTTTATCCCATCTGCAGGTATATGAAGATGTGCTTCCCAGGCCAGATGATCTGATGTTTTACAGTTAGGGTTGTGGGGTTTTTGTCTAATTATTTTGTGCTTTTAGAGAAAGAAAAAAAAAAAAAAAGAGAAGTGTGTTTCAAATGAGGTTTTAAGAAAAGGTACAGAACAGGAACTCTAGGAAATCTTTCAGAGCACTATGCCATTACCCCCAGTGAGCACAGCTATGCTAATAAGCTCCCTAAAAATGTGGCTGCTGGATGCCAAAACCAGCAATCCATGTTCTTGGAAAGAGCTCAAGTGGTGGGGATTGCTCTGATACTTTAAGCCTGTTGAACAAACTGTAAAAGTCATGAGGGTGCTTGTTCTTCATACCAGCCTCATAATTAAAAGTGATTCTCCTTCACTCCCATGATGGTGCTACACCCAGCAGATTTTGGTTTCCCACAAGAACTCAGTGCAATGCTGCTTTCTGTGGTTTACATGGCCTCCCACAAGCTTCATGCCAGAAGTAATGAGGCATTTGAACAAAGGTGATGGTTTTGAAGATCTCCATAGGAGTGACAAATCAGTGGGCTGCTGTAAATGTGGGAGGAATAGAAAGATCTAAATAGAGTTAAAATAACCAGGGACCTGCTTACACTGGGCAGTGACATAGCTCAGCTAGCCAAGTGAATTGCCCTGGTGCAAGCCAAGACTAGCAGGTCAGCTGGCAACTATTTTAGTGCCAGTTTCCATCATGTAGCCAAGTCCTCCTGGTGAGTGCCCAACTAGATACACCTCAAGGATGAATCATTTTCAGGAATATTTGAACACCTCCTTCATCAAATCAAGTTCAAAAGGTCTCAAGCTGAGCAGTTAAAATCTATGTTGGTTAAATGATAAATCACTATTGACATATACAGGTCTTGCCCATAATCACACAGATCACTCAGGGGTTTGAAAACACCACTTTTTCTCCAGTTTAGACGATGAGGTGAGATCCATGCAAGTCAGTCCACACATCTAATTTACAATGAAATAAGCCACACAAGCTGCCTCATCTCACTGAATTGAGGTGCTGTCTAAATTTGGGCATCTAGTCCCAGCTCATTGCCTCAACTCCTTCCCTAAGAAATGGAGAAAGGTAAGAGTGGTAAGCAGGTAAGAAAATGGAAGACCTTTTCATTAGAGGAGGTTGTATTGTCAGACCTCCTCTTCAGCAAGTAAAGATTTAGAATGGCATCTTAACAAAAGTGGCTCAGCTAACTATGTTACATTATCCTAATGGTCATCTTTTCACCATAGGACCAAAACCTCTGACAAAACTGAAGGAATAAGATCTTTGAACTGTCGACAGCAATCTCATCTGTAAGGCAGAGCCTTAAAAGCTAATGTGCTAATGCACTACTGGCTATGCACATTTTAGATATACTCTAATTTGATAAGTAATACTTTGATTTTCAGAAAAAAACCCTAGTTCTTATAAAAAAGCTTAATTATAATTACACTCTCCCATATTCAATGAATTTCTGAACCACATAAACAGGAGTTTAATGTTTCAGGTATCACTGTTCTTTGGAGATGAGATGAAATGAAGGAAAGCTGAATTAAAAAAAATGAAATACAAAGAGTTGAAAATAGATCCTAATCAGGGACTTAGATAGAAGTGCCAGGGGGACTTTCATACTTGGCAAGTACTTAGGCAGCAGACACGAATTAAGACCAGGTCTGCTACCAAGTCAGAAACTTATCCAGCACTTTGCACACTGGGGTCTGACTGGATCCATTTCTGAAGATGAAGTATAAAGAGTAGCAGATGGTAACAACTTCTTAACAGAGCTCTGGGTGCCTTTGACATGTGATATATATTTCTAGTAATTTAAAAGTCAAGTGGTTAAAATGACCAAAAAATAAAGATTCCTCAGAAAACCTTAGAAAATGGGGTGATCTCTATATCTTTACAGAGAAGCACCAGGAAATGCATTGCAAGTGATGGATCCCTGAGTGTACTCCAACCCAAGGTAAACTGGCTTAAAAAAAAACAACAGAGAGGTAGAAGACAGGACACTTCATGGCCAGCACTGTGGCGTGTGTCTGGCCCAAGTGTAACATGCAATCATGTCATGCCATTAGAAGGAAGGATTCTTACATTTATTTGAGGGCATTAGGCTGGTACTGCAAATTGGAGCGACGCTGGAAGGCATGAAGGCTTTTGTATGTGGACAAATTGTAGACCATGTGTGCAGAAGCCTCTCATCGGCTCCAACATTAACAGGGGCTCATTTGTGGTCCTCACCACAGTGACTGACAATGAAAATTTTCTGTGCTTGGAAAATGTTGTCTGGGCAACCAATTATATT
>JANHFX010016246.1:0-63649 GCA_027560015.1 Chloroceryle amazona
TCACATCAGGAGCACGCAGCATGCTGCACCCCCTGCGGCCTCCAGCTTGTGTAGGCAAAAATGATACCCCCATGAAGTGTTTGCCCAGGTGTGGCATCTGGCATGTGAATGCCCTGATGTTGCCTGCCCATGGCTCTCTGCCTAAAGGTGGAAAGTCTTTGATGTCTAATTAAAGCCATTAGTGACAGGGAAGTGGACAAAGCTCTTCTGTCTCTGTAAAGGCTATCTATGTATAAAATCTCTATTACAGCTAAATAAAGAAATGTTTCTTTGCCTGATTTAACTGTTGTCTGTGTTCTGTCTTTGCATCTTCTGTTTTTCATTCAAACAGAAGCTATATTTGGTTAGAAATATCAGTGAAGTTTAAAGGAACGCATCAAGTTGCTTTTGGAGTTCAATAAACTTGGCTCTAGTGGGACTCAGACTGTGGCTGGTGACGCTCACTGTCTAATCCAAATTCAGTTGTTTGCAAAATAAAAGTGGTTCTACCCTTACAAATAACTGGTAATTTTAACTCAATGGGAGGCATTAAAAACTCCTCTCCTCTCTGTGGTTATATAGCCCAGTAGGATGGAAGCCTTTTTCTGTTTTGTGTATTGCTCCAAGTGGAGGTTCATCATAGCTCAGTAGGGAGCTAGTACAGCTTAACTACACTATATGCATGCATACAACCCATTGGAACAAACCTTCTGTTTTGTGTATTTTCTATTTTGTGTATTATGCTTCTGTTTTGTGTATTTTTGTACAATTTGTGATTATCATTGATTTTCTTTGCTACACCGTACAAAGCAACAGCTCAAAATACTCAGCTAAATTCTGAGCATAAAATATGAATTACATTTAAAAAAAAAGGCTTGAAATATGTTTTGAGAAATAAGATTAGAGGCAAAACAAGAAAAGAACAAGGTTTATTGGGCAGAAAAGGAATTGGTAATCCTGTGCATTAGAGAGGATGACGTGAGAAGCACAAAGGAAGAGGTAATGAGAGTGTGGAAAAAAGCTTGTTTAGGTACAGAAAGATCCAGGTTGTATGCAGAGGTGGCAAATGAGGGATTAGAGGGTAAAATAAGCCAGTTACTGGATCAAATGTTGATGAATCTGGTTCAATACAAAGGGGTGAAAAATCTAGGCTGCTTGGAAAAGGATTAGTATTGTAAAGTGATAATTGCAATTCAAAAGGAAGACAATAAGGCTTCCACAAGAGGGGAAAAGAGGGATAAAACTGAGTCTGAAAAAGCAAAGTGAAAACCCAGGGTTTAGGGAAGCAAAAATCTGCCATGTCATAGAAGCCTCTCATTTAATCCAGGAGGGGATGATGATAACACAAATGAATAATCAATTTGATTTCAGTTTTTCTCACATGATGTGTGCCTCAGAATCTTTCCTGGAGGACAGAGGCAGGGAGGTTACAGCTGTGATTACATGAAATGGATTTGGAGCATTTACCATTTTCAGTTGCTGCCAGGTGTGCTCCAAGTGTAAACTTTCAAAACCACAATTGGAAGATGTGTGTACAAAAGTCTGGGGCTTGTTTGGATGAAAATGGATTTGGGATGCATTTCTCTCCCACTGACTTTGCATTCCTAGAGATAGGTATTTATTTTTTACATATATTTTTGGATAGTGGTATGGAATTTTTATAGAGCCAGTGTGATTTATTAATTATTTTATTTTATTCTCCCTTCCCTTGAGTAGGGAATTCTGGTGCAAAAATAGTTTTAGTTGCTAATAATAGTAGAGTTTGGAGCAATTTTGGCTTTTTTTTTTTTATACATGGAATTCAGTGAAGCAATAACAAACAGAGTTAGTCTAACACTAATAAAATGTATTTATATTGCTCTCTGACTGATTGGAAGAGTTATCATTGAATGAATTATTCATGAGCTATTTTTCAAACAGATTAATGCAAAATGTATTCCCACTTTATTTGAAGCGATATTGAAAATTAACATATGATTGCAATTAATAATTTCAGTGTGGGTAGGCATTGTTCGTCATGATTATTGCTTCCTATAATACCTAAGGTATAAAAAAAGAGTAAGTGAGATATAGTGATCCAAAACGAAAATGTCTGCCTATGTTGGAGAGCGAGCTCTTCCAAGAGAGACAAACCACTAAGTTCCTTTAGAAATGTCCTGTAGCATTTTTATTCATGAAAAATACATTTTTTTCTGGAGAATAGAGTCCCAAACAGTTTTTCAGGTTTCTTTTTGCTGCCTGAGGACTGAATTCTTACAACTTCTGGATTTTATTTAAATTTTGCCTCTGTCAATGAAATAAGCAGCGGAACTTAAATGAACACCTGTGCCCGTGTATGTTGGTTGAATCAAGTTTGGATACATTTTTCAAAGCTCTTGTGCCAGTCTGTCACAAGGTCTTGGTTTCAGTCCCAGATCAACTGTGGTGGCCTATGCTATGTGGGCCATTACACAGTAGGCCAGACCAGGGGATGTGTTCTGGCCTTTCCCAGCCTTGAGTTACATGAATCTTGGTTAATACTATCTGTCCAATGTGAAACAGGGGCATAGGATAGGCTGTTAGTTTCAAATTATATGTACTACTCAGTAGAAGGTGGCCTTCATGTCTTAACAACTAGTTTATCTTCATTAGAGGGATCTAACTAGTTGCTCACCTTCTTAATTTTTGGCTGCTGCAGTAAAAGGCCCATGTACTAGCATCAGATCTTGGGATACTCTGCCACATCATAGCTCTCTTTCACATGAAGGCGGAGAAGAAGCTGAATACTTTGGCATGTAATGCTCCTAGTATTTTTCTTGTAACCTTCTGCTGAAAATTATACCTCTCCCACGACTATCTAATGAAAAGAAAGATGCCCAAAGAAAAGGTTGCCTACTGTGGTTTTTATTGCCCAAGAGACTACTTCTTACAAGCTCATTGCCTTATCTAGAAATTTTGTAAACCATTGTGATTTAATAAATGCCTGTAAGTCACCTTGCAGTGCCTACCCATACCATATACTAATGCATCAAATAACAAGCCAGGGGAGGAAAAGCTGCTTGGTGTAGAAAGTCATGTTCAGCTTTGATATTTTAAGTCTGACTGCTAGACTGAAAAAGTATGTGAAATAACTCTTCGGGAGTCTTAACGTGTCACATTTGTAACCAATCTCCTTAAATTGTAATGTAAGTCTGAATTTTTAAAGAATAAGTCTTTTTCTTGTCTTTTTATTTTCCCAAAGGGTCACTTACTCACTTTGGGTTGATTTCTGCTTCCTGAACAGGACATAATAAGTCTTTAATAGTTTTGTTTGGCATGCTTATTCAGAAATAAGTATATTATCACAGGAGTATGTATTAAGGGTTACTTGAAATGAAGAGGTGGACAAGTCTTGTCTTTATCGAAATAAGATGTGAAACTGAAAGTGTATGCCAGGGACATGATTAGATACTGTTTTGATCAGCAGAACTATAAAATTTCCATACTCGCATTCAGTTCGGACTAATTTTTTTTCTTTTCCAAAACTCTGTAGTGAGTGAAATTGATGTTACGGGAATTATCCACCAACAAGTTAGTTTTCTTTGAATAGTTGTTAATGATAAATCTATCAATCATGGAAGCTCCCCTGAGCTGGAGATGAGACCCTTCAGGGTGATGCTGCCTTTGCCCATCTCCACTTTAGAATGGGAACGTGATACAGAGCTCAGCAAGAGATTTGACTGGATATTTCCCGTCTTTACTGCGCGACATGTCTTGCACAGTCTCTTTAGATGTTGCCATGGACTTCAGTTGTTGAACACTGATATTCAGGCATGTTTTTCCTCTTGGCATTGTTATGTTTTTTGGCTGTGGCATCATTCTTTCCTTCACTACCGTATTTTTTGGCTGTGGCATCATTCTTTCCTTCACTACCATATAGTTACAGAGCACTTAAACGTAGAAAAAATCCCGAGGCATTCAACTATCTCTTGACTATGATCAGTGACAAATAATGTGACCCATTTTCTTTGTCAGAAAGAATTGTGAGGTCTGATGTGGGGTAAAGGCGAGTTCCTCAACCCTAGATAAAATGTTTGTTTTCAGAATTAAATATAACTGGAAAGAAATACGAATGGGCAGAACAAATATTATCTGGATGCAATTATATATAGTGAATAAGGTTTTCAGTTTCATTTCTGACTTAACGACTCACTGGACTGTATACCAACTTCAAATTTTGAAGCAATGCAGATGTCCCAGGGACACAAGATTCCATTTCTTATGTTTCTTGTAAACTATAGAAGATAATAAAGCAGAAAATTTTCTTTAATGAAAAAAATATGTTCCATGATCAGTGTCTTTCAAATGCCAGATATTCCTGCTGCACACTTGATTACAAAAGACGCAAAAAAGCTGTGTGAGATCTTAACAAGAGTGTTACAATGCAGTGTACTTCTGCATCTTGTGCAGTGGTAGTAATAATGGGCTGAATTACTGGCCCAAGTGATTGTGGTAACGAACAATTCATCCACGTGATTGTTGTTATTTTTGTTTTCAAATCAAACATTAGTACAAAAAATATTAGACTTACTGTATTTATTTTTAAATATTCCCTTTGTTTAATATTGCAAGAGAGATAATGCACATAGATCTATCACAGCAGAGATGCTCTCCATTGAAATCCTACAAAAACGAATACTGTCATGGTTTAGGGTGAGGGCAGCCTACTAGACCTATAACAGATGCTCTCTGTTAACCCCCCTCCCTCCCCAAAGGGGAAGAGAAAGGGAATAAGGGAGAGAGTCTTTGCAATTAGAAAAGGAAAATAGAACAGCTTTAATGAAAATTAAATAATAACAATAAAAATGGAATAGATACAAATATATACAAAACCAGCATCAAACCTAGCCCCCCCCTTGATGGCAGTTATGTTACTGTCAGCACTGATGCTGTGGAGCAGGCACCAGGAAAAGTCCCAGACTGGGCCCAATGGCAGACAGGAATGGTGTTCAGTAGCTGGATTCTGGTAATGGATTCAGGAACACATGGGTTGGGATCAAAGGCAGAATGGACAGAGTCCCCCTAGATGCTGACCATTGAAGAAGAGAGGAAGAAGCCAGAAGATCTAAGGCAAGAAGAACTTGACTCTTGTGATCCCTCATCTTTATACTGAATATGATGTATATGGGATGGAATCCCTCAATGGTCAGTCCTGTCCGCTCCTCCCTGCAGGTGCAGCCTTTTACTTTCTGCACTCCCCAGTGTGGTGCACAAGATCCAGCCGTGGCCTTGGTCTGCACACCAATCCTTGGTAGTAACTCTAAACATGGGGTGTTATCACTGCTAGGAGCAGACACTGCCTGTGAATACATGCTGCTAACTTCAGACAGTGCAGTTAATTAGAAGAACTGAACTGAAAAGTAAAATCACTGAACAGATTTAGTTCTGTTTTCACTCAGACCAGGACAATTGCTCATCATGAAATTATCCCAAACATTTTCATTAAATTAATAGTAATTTATTGTATCAAAGTGTGAAGATAAATGAAAAAAAAACAAAACAAAACCCAACAAAACAAAATGAAGGATTTTGCAGGAGCTGGTTATTTATGTCTTTACAGAGTGATGTACTGAACTAATATGTTTTATCTTTAAATGAATGAGAACTCTCTTAAAATTATTAAATGTACATGCAGGGATTTAAAATTTTTTTGACTTTCTTCTTTCTTCCTAGTTTTGTTTTATTTATTATTTTCTATTTAAAGCAAAACACCTCAAACCAAACTCCCTTCTCCTGTTTCAATCTAGGACTCCAGGTTCATCAAAACCTTCAAATAATAAAACTATATAAATAAATCTGAGTTCTAGTCACTGTTGAAAGAATAGAAAATACTGAAGGCTTAATCCGAGGCACTTTTTTTCCCCCTCCAAAGTGCATGATAATACATTAATACAAATTCTATCTAAGTTGAAAATATAGCATTGACTTTAAAAAGTGCTAAATGAATTATCTTCATGATTTATTTTAACCTATGACAAGAGAGTTCAGGGACAGTGAAAGATTATTTATCCATTCATTGAAATTAAATTTCTAAGCATTTCACTGTGCTCTGGAAATACCTACAAGTGTTTATGTGTTGTTAGCATAAGATAAAGGTCACTGTTCAAGTCAAATTCATTCTGAATTTTTTTTTTTATAAATATTTGAATTTGAAAGTACTTGTGGATGTACTTTAGGCCTAAATTCACACTTAACACTGTAATCTGACAGTTCTACAGCAATATTTGCCTTTGGGGAATTTCAGTGAGTATTTACTGGATAGTTCTGATGGTCCTTCCTTTATTTACCTTGTTTCTTGAGAGTCTCCATTTCTAATTACATAATGTCCTGAAGAAAAATTATAACATACCTTGCTTTTCCATATTGGATAACAGAATTACCTTTCATAAGCCACTTTCCTTATTGTTGAAAAGTCTGTTAAGGGTCTTGATTTGGTTGGCAAGTGATCTGCCCTGGCCCTTCAGTGCCTTTGCAGAAGTAAGAGCAGGTGATGTGGGGCAGGTCACAAAGCATGTGTTTGTCTATACAGTGCATCTCATTTAAGCACTGTGAGGCACACAGATGTCTGCAGGTGAAATGTGTATCTGCAAGAACACCTGTTATTGCACATTTTTGTTTTAATAACAGTTACAGCTACTAAGATGAAATCCATTGGCAGAAATTAAAATCTTTGTGCCCTGTAGTTCATATTAGAGATGCTTGCCTTTTTTCAGCCTTTTGGGGGTTGAGGGTCTAGTATTTTTTTATGTATAATTAATTTTTCCAATTACATTGCATTTATTTCCTGTAGCTAAATGTCAGGCTTCTTAAGATAGCAATTTTAAACACTCAGGGGAAAAAAAAGCAACAAACAAAATTGGGAAATTAACAGATATTCCTGTCAGCATGTGATTAACTTGATTTATATGGAATTACAAATGTTTACGTAGCAAACATTTGGTCCCCATGTTGTAGGCTAAACCCCTTTGACTAAAACCTTTGTTTGTGTTTTCGCTTTTGAACAAAGTATGGTTACAGGCTCCAAGATGGTTAAAGTGAACAGTTGTTCTTAGCTACTTTTTTTGTGGCATTTTCCAGGCCCACCAAACGTCGCTGAATATCTGTTACTCTAAAGGTTATATTTTTCTTAAGTTTCTCATGTTAAGGAAATGATAAAGCTCATCCAGCACTGGGTGTGCCTTGGTTAGCTTTGTAGCCCATGCTGGGTTGAACCCAACCTGGTTCTAGTGGTCAACCTAACCACCAGAAAAGTAAGTGGTGAAAATTAAAAGCAAGGATTGTTTATGATGTATATATTTGTAAAAAGACAAACCCAAACCAAGGGGGGAAAAAAATCCAAACCAATAACAGAACAAATGAACAAAAAACACCTAAAGGTGAGATTTGTTCTAGTTTGGATGCAATTAGTCAGCATATGAATGTAAATGATCTGAAACACTTCCATCTGGGGAGATGTTTTTATTAGGAATTAATGTTATTTTCCCCCTATTTCACATTCCCTTATTTTTGTTTCCGATTTAAATGATTCATGTGTTGAATATCACAAGTCTAGGTTTCTTTTAAAATAAAACATAAATGCTTTTCAGTTTTGGTCAATTCAGGTATTAATTTAATGTTGTTCCACACCGTTTCAAAAGCAGGGACTTTCATTACTGTTGCAACTGGCAAGACACCACAGTGAGGTATGACTTTTCTGTAAGCTTATTAATGGGATAGAAATTAGGACTCAATAGAGTGAATGATACTAATTCCTGTTGCAGCTCCTCAGGACTGTGGGGAAGCCCTGTGAGTGCCTGTCTCCTTGCAGCTGGGAAGAGGAGGAAAATCCGTTTCCAGCAGGAGAGCCCTTTGCAGGGTGTTCACAACAGGAGGAAAATTGCAGTCAAAGCTGGAAACCTAAATCTGGGGTCTATCGTTGTGTCAGGCAAATGAACGAACAAACAAGCGGGAGGTAAATAGAGCGCAGAAATGAGAGATGAAATGGGAGGGGATGTGTGGGCTGCTGAAAGAAACAGAAACAGAGCGCTTAAGAGATGATGCCCCCCCCACCATCGCACCCGTGCTTTGCAGAAAGGCTTTCAGGGGAAAAGATCACCTCTCATTTGTTTCTTCTGTTGTCAGGCATACTTCAGTGCTGACCCTTTTTATCTTGCTGCAGAAGTCCTTCAGGTGGGTGATAGTGGTGCAAGGTGACGTGGTGGATGCAGGGCACAAGGTGAAGCAGGCTACTTAGCAGGCCTGGACAGGACCGTCTCGAGCAATGTCTGCCCACACAGACTCTGGCCCTGCTGCCTTCCCTTCTCGTCCCTGATGATCTCTGGGGATCGGTGGGGCCATTGCTGCTGCCGTGGCCCTGCACCCAGGTTGCCTGGGGGTCATGCTTGGCTCGTTCCTTGCTGTGCTGGAACACTTTTGGCCTTTGTGTTGCAGGTGTTGATATGAATATGACAGCTTACAAATTTATAATGCCTTCCTTAATGACAGGGGTTGCAGTTATTTAGCCTGGAGAAAAGGAGGCTTAAAGGGAGACCTTATTGCTCTCTACAACTGCCTGAAAGGAGGTGGTAGTGAGGTGGGTGTTGGTCTCTTCTGCCAAGTAACAAGTGATAGGAGAAGAAATGGCTTCAAGTTGTTCCAGGGAGGGTTTAGATTGTGTATTAGGAAAAAATTATTCACTGAAAGAATTATCAAGCAGTGGAACAGGCTGATCTGGGAAATGGTGGAGTCCCCATCCCTGGAGATGTTTAAAAGACATGTAGATGTGGTGCTTAGGGACATGGTTTAGTGGTGGACTTGGCAGGGCTGAGTTAACGGTTGGACTCAGTGATCTTAAAGGTCTTTTCCAACATAAACAATTCTGTGATTCTACGACAGTGTCTGTTGTGTATATCGATACCATAATGTACCGTTCCTCCTCTCAGCAAACTATGGAGTTGTTGCATGGAGAGCTTTTGGGAGAGCCGTAGCAGTCTCGCTGGTTATCTCTGTAGTTTCCTCAGGACTGTGTGCCAGTTGGACTGCCACCTGTGCAGACAGCCCTGCTGTGTGTAATGGCAGCAGGTATGACTTTCTTCATATTACAACCCACAATTTTTGTTTCAACTTGTAACTTTCCATTGTAAAAAAACTTTAATTGCAACCTTTTTATATGTGGGTCGTGAATTCACATTGTGGTTTGCTAGTTAGTAAGATGTTTGCCTTATTTATCTTACTTATCCAAACCAGGTTATATTTTTCTTTATTTCTGAATATTTAAAAACTGAGGGTCATTTTCAATGTTGACCTCTAAGTAAGTTGTTGCTGTTACCTTAGGTGCCGTTTGTCACAGCTGAATGCTTGCATGCTTGCATAACTTCTCTTGCCTGGCAGCAAATAGAGGGAAATTTGAGGTAGTTATTTTGCCCAATCAAACATATTTTTACTATTTCAGATTTTCTCAGTGCCATTTCTGAGCTGTTGCATCTGGTTCAGATGGTGTTATAATTACAGAAACTATTTCTTCTCACTTAATTCAAAATGGATCTGCATCAGAAACAGATGGAATCCACTAAAATTTGATATTTATTCTTGTTGCATGTAGACAAAAATGCTAAAGAAGAGGAAATGATTTGCTCTTCAGGGGTATGGAAAGAAGAAAAGTCACTCTTCCTAGTAATGCACTGTAGTTAAAAGAAAACATATTTAGTGGCTTGCTTTGTTAAAATTACAGAAAAAGATCTTTGAAAATTGAACACTTTCCTCCTTTTTATATTACAAAATACAAGAGCTGTATTGTTAGCCTCTAGCTTTAGGGAGTATTTTTTGAAACAATCTGTGACAGCTTGTGGACTTGTGTTTTAAATTTGGGATTGTCTTGGATTTGGGTAAATGCAGTATCTCAGTAACTTATCTATGCACATCAAGTTTATTATGGGGACTATGGCTGTATTTTAAAAAAGAAGCTATGAGCTCATAAGACTTCTATGAAATAGGCCATTGATGGAAAAAAACTTAGGATGAAGCAGCTTTCATGTAGGCAGTGTTGGGAGTGAATTTTGGCACAGAAGCATCACCCACAGCAACTGTGAAGATCAGTGTGTCTTCCATTTCCCTGTCTTGCAGCACTGCTTGGTAAGGAGATACCAGCTAGCAGTAACCAGGTACTGACACTTCTAAGATTCATGGATTTTTGGTAGTGACAGCTTAAAAAAGTGCATGGCCTTAGTTCTTGCTTTCCATAAAAAGGTATGTTATCAGAAGTAAATTGTATGTTCTCCTATATTCTTTATTCTCTGTCTCTGTCTGCAGTAATAATATTTCATTTATGTTGAATTATGTTGAATCCAGTCCGACAAAAGCAAATTTTGATTATGGAAGTGTTACACTGTGGTCTAGCACTAGTATCAGTCATGCGAGTGACTGGTGGAAGGGCATCAGGACATCATCTAAAATTCCTGTATTCATGTTTTGGGAAGTGTACCGGCTTGTGTTGGTGTAGATGAATGGTATCTGAGACACAGACTTAGGTAGTCCAATGCTGGGATACTTAAGGGATAAAAAAAAAAATTAAAGAGAAAAAAAAAGTAAGAATTCTAGAGAATTATTTTAAGATACTCTTAGCTTGCTTATGTACAAGCCCTGGTATTTTTTTGGTTTAAATTTTATTGTCAGTTTAACTTTCTCCCCTTGCCTGATCTTTCTTCTTGGGTCTCTCCATTTGCTTTGGTTAATGTGATAGCTGTATTCTCCTGTCTTGTAGTTCTCCTAAAAAGCCTTGGTGGTTAAGTCTGTGCTTGCCAGAATCAATCTGTACGATTTACTCGGTGGTTCTATTTTTAGATTGCTTCCTGCTCTGTGGGAGATGCAACAAGCAGAACCCTCATTTCTATGCAGAATCATAAATTCTGTAGCATTTCCAGTGCATATGCTTCAAGTCAGGCAGAGCAGGGAATTGTATCTTTGCCTGCTAGACCCAAGCTGAAAGTTGGGCTCAGCAGGACACAGACATATGCTTTCCTTATTTCCCCCAGGCACTTTTGGACATAGGTGTCAGATGAATGCAGCCTGCTTCAGAGTCTGAGAAGTGTGGGGACTGAAATGTCTTTTGAGCACTTTCTTCAGAACCGAGGTTACCTTAGGGAGACATTTTAGTTTTTTTGGATCCTGAGAGAGATAGAAACTATAGTTACATGGAAGGCCTTGCAAACTTTGACAGGGGAAAACTGAAATGTGCTCAAGACTTGAGCAGTAACAGAGCAGGATGTGCATAGAAACTTGGACAAAGTGTGTAGTGTGATTTGATACTTGTAGGTCTCTGCAAGTCTGAGTCTTACTTGTAAATGAGTGTCTTATGTAGCCTGTGATGATGAATAAGAGCATGGATAAGATTCCCATGCATTGAGTGGATTTCTCAATCACTTACTGAATACTGCTAAAATTCTCAGGAACGGAACTTTGCTCTTTGTTATGTAGCACTTGGCATGGGAAATCATGGGCTTGACTGGAGTTTCATGGCAGTACCACGGAATAAATATAGAATAACAACTCTCAACCAAAGAAGCATTGTAGTAGATGCTTTCCAGACCACTGGCGAAACCGATATCCCAGAAGTAAGCAGAGATATTCTGGTGATTCCTGTAGGAGACACTTCTTGCCAATGCCATTGAGAATTGCAGACTTACAGCTTTTGTGAATTAAGCTGCATAAATACAATTATAACTTGTATTAATGGGAACTGCTTTTGTGTGCCTGAGCACCTGTAAATCTGTTATACAGCAAATTATTTTTTAGTTATTGTGGCCAATAAATTGAATAGCAGCTCAAGCTTCCAGACTATTCATCAGTTTTGAACATCTGAGCAATAGAGAAAAGTTTTAAAAGGGCCCAAATAATTAGGGAACTGATACTCATCCTTTACATCAGAAGTCACTCAGAAATTTGGGGACTAGCTTAATCTGTTGGAGAACTGCGTTTGGTGTTTCTCAGCTGGTGTTGTCCTCAGGGAATAATATGCTGTGTGATTCAGATCCTGAATTCTAAAATACAGTTGTGGTTCTCAATCACCATAAAACTTACGGTGAAGGGAATGCCTGGAAGCTTGTGCTACAAGGTTTATATGTAGGTTTATATTTCAAGCAGTCATGAAAATGTTGTCCTAGTATCTGATGGCATGAAGTCATAACTGGAGGTACATTTCTATGATGTTATTGGACATTGGTCATATCCAGGTTAAGTCTTCTGTACTTAATAATTATGTCTTTCTTCTATCTTTTCCATTATTCACAATCCAGGCTATATGGATGATTTGGAAGAGGATTTTAGTTTTGGTTTTGCTGATATTGTAGTGATGAAGCTCTTGTTCACACCTGCCTGATTCTAGTTAGACAGGTTCTAGACATTTGATTGGTTTTCTTCCATACAGATAACTAAAACTAGAATAAAGTTTGCTAGAAGGAGAAAGTAATTCTGTGATCTCATTAAAACATAAGGTTAGTTTTACACTCAGTGTGATAATCTGTCTATGGCTATCTATAAAATGTGTTCAAAGAGAATCAGCAATACTTTGGAGAGCTTTTCTCCTATATTCTTTTTGATTGACAATTTCATTTGGAAGATAGCTCTGTAGTAAGTTAAGTGCAGTTTGTTTTCTGACTATGCTGCTTCATGATCCAGTTTCAGTTTAGAATCTGATTTGAAAGAAGACCTGTATTTTCCTTAGTCTTGTGTTAATTCAAGCAACTGTTTAAAGAAGCAGTTCTACAGCACTGAAAGGATTGAACTCTGTGATGGGAAGGCTGAATAAGTAAGCCCAAAGTTATCTGCAATAATAATTTTGATACATTTCTGTACCTGCTAAAATGACCGAGGTTAGATAAGCACTGGGTTCTGCTACAAATTGAGGCTTTGCGACGAGGCTTAGTAATGTGTGTCTGTCTGTCACAGTATTTGATACATGTCAGGCTCTTGCATAATCTTTTCCTTGAATAAATAGCGCACTTCAAAATGTGCCAGAAAAAATTGGCACTCTGCACACAGGCAGAGTGATGGACTTGGTGATTTATTAACCTCTTTCAATTGCTGTTTTTATTAGACTATGATTTGCCCTTTATATACATAGCTTTGCTGTCAAAATAAGCCACTATAATGTGCTGGCCCAAGAAAAATCATTTACAAGAGAAGAAACCCTTTTACATCTGTCTGCATTTCAACAGATATCATTATAAAATACTGCTATTTGTTCTGGAACTTTTTTATTTTCCAGTTACTGGACTGTATTTCCCTTTCTTAAAAGATTTTCTTCTCTTTTGAACAATAACTCTGCTTTAAAATTTCCATTGTTTTAATTCATGTGCAATTAGAGTTGAGTGACTTAATATCCCTGTACAAAAACTGTCTTCCCTGCTCCATAAAAGGAAACTTTCAAGCTATATTGAAACTGTTTTCTTACATAGAACAATACTTTCACTTCACTTTAACACATTCTTAGTTTTAAATGAGTGTCTGTTTGCAGATGTCATGACCCTCCAGTCCTGTGAAACAGTTTTGCTGGCTACAAAGTCCACTGAAGACTGGTTGCTTAAGGTCCTTTTCACTCTACAAGTCACGTTCCTTTTTGTAAGCCTCATTGCAGATCAATTCATTCAAGTGAAAGTAACAAACCTCCAGCTCCTAATTATAGTTCTATCAGCTGAAGGGGTGATTTGTGAGAAGAGTAGGATGCAAGTGATGGACCCTATTGTGTGCAGAGCCACCATTGTGAGCTTTTATATTGGTGCACTTGGAGTGTTTTTATATTTGTGTCTCTGCTCATATCTGCATGTAGAAACAGATCGAATTTCTGTTTTTTTTAAGAAAAAATACAAGGCTCCAACATGAATCATATTTTATGGATGAAGTTCATTTGCATTGGGTTTAATTTTTGTTCATTTACCCACAATTATCATTGCAATTTCCTGAAAATTACAGATTAGTCAAGAGGGACTTCAGGATGAATAATAAAGGGGCGAATGAATGCAGCATGTATGATGCAGTTCCAGCCATCTGCTATATGTTTATCCTGGGACTTTCTACCCCGATTGAATCAGTACCGGCGACTTTGTGATCCCATACAATCTATGACTACAGAAATAGAGAGAAAATGTGATTTTTACTATATGCCTATGCTTTTAGGGGGTAGGTAGCTTTGTTTAGTGCCAAGTGGTATACCAGTCTGAGCTCCAAAGTTACGCTATGTGCATTATGCCTGTATTTTAACGTGCTTTTTTTTTTTTTAAATGAGCTTTTCAAATTTCAGTGGTGATTCATCTCTTTGGTAAGGTTTGGCAGTGGGCTACTGTGCCCTTCAGAAAAAGAAACCTGATTTCTGAGGAGAAACAGGCTTTGAACTCTCTGCTTGTGTCGGGTCACACCAGGAAACTACTGTCTGTTCTGTTGCTCCTCAGTTTGTTCGGAGGAAAAGTCTTGTAGCTGAACAAAATATGGAACTGCTTATGGATGCCATGTTTGCTGCAATAGTGGCATGCATTTTTACAAGGAATAATTACCAGAGAGCACTTCTGTCAGCAATATTATGCCCACAAATTCTTTTATTGCTCTGCGAGGGGTTTTGCAGAAACTGAACTTTCACATCACAGTTGAGGTGAAAGTTTGGTTTCCTGCAATCATCTTCCATCCCTAAAGGAGGGAGGAAGAAGAAATTCAGTTGTAATAATGTTATTCTAAGGGATAGAGGGGAAGTCCCTCACAATGAGGAAGCCTATAAATATACCTAAAAATCTGTTGAGCATTTCAACTCGGAGTCAAAAATTATGTAATTATTATATAATTACCTCTAAAGTTATTTGTGTATCTGCCATTTACTTAAGAGTTGAGTATTTTCCTGTCACATTCATTAAGTGATTTTTGTAATTTTTAATTTTTTTTTTTTAGTCTACTGAATGTTTAGATGCAACAAAAACACCGTGAAGCTGACTTCACAAATCACAATAGTATATGGGTTTGCTATTCATTACTATTACAGCTTTCTTAGTGTTATGCTGTGTAGAATTTACTTGTTTCTTCTCTTGAGGGCTTTTCTTTTCTCCCAAATTATTGGTATTTTCTTAATGTAGTTAAGTGCTTTTGAAGTCACATAATGTTCTATTGTAATATAAAATAATTATATTGGTTAAAATATCTGATCAAATTATATTCTCAGCCTGGAGAAGAGGAGACTCAGGGGGTACTTCACCACTCTCTACAACTATCTGAAGGGAAGTTGTAGTCAGGTGGGGGTCAGGCTCTTCTCCCAGGCAACTAGTGACAGGATGAGGGGGCATGGCCTGAAGCTGTGCCAGGGGAGGTTTAGGTTGGATCTTAGGAAGCACTTCCTCACAGAAAGGGTGCTAGAACCCTGGAATGGACTGCCCAGGGAGGTGGTGGAGTCACCACCCCTGGATGTGTTTAAGAAAATATTTGATGCTGCACTTAGTGGCATGATTTAGCTGATGTGGTGGTGTTAGGTCATAGGCTGGACTTCATGATCTTGGAGGTCTTTTCCAGCCTCAATAATTCTGTGATTCTGTGTGCTTCTTGGTTCTTCCACTGTGTCTGATTTTCACTTCTGCAGACTTTCATGAGCTTCTTGATCCTCTTTTGACATGTCACCACTTCATTTGCATGTGGTACAGAAGCTGTAGGTAATATGCAATAACTGTGAGAGCAAATACATGTTTTGCAGTGAAATGTAGTGTTTTATAGCTTTTAATTAGAAGAAAAAAGCGAATAGTCTATTTATATCTACCTGAAAAAAGATGTTAAGTGTTTAAACTTCTTAATCTTCACAGTGTCATTTGCCAGATGGGACTTGGTTTACTTTTATTTCATAATAAAAGCAAGATCATATACTGTTTTCTTAATACTTTAATAGGGCTTGTGAATGGTGCAGCTATTTTTGTTTGGTTCTGTACAAATCCTTGCTGCTTTAAGCAAATATACAATTGATTCCAAATAAATACTATCATAAAAAGCTACGTATGTGATCAAGTATAATCAAAACTCTAGGTGGCGAAGAGAGCATCGAGACAACAAAGAAACAACTTCCTTGAAACAAAAGCATACCAACACAATTATCTGATCTTTGCTTGAATAGTCGCCAAATTGCTAGATCCATTTTTATTAATGTAAGAATCTTGAAGAATGGTAACTATTTTCTAAAATTCAACTTTTACAACTTTCTTTCGAACTCTCATTCATTTAAGTAGTTCGCCATTGTGAAACACTTCTTAGTATTACAGAATCACAGATTTTGGAAGGGGCCTCTGTTGATCATCTTGTTCAACCCCTCTGCTAAAGCAGATTCACCTGGAGCAGGTTGCCCAGGACTATGTCCAGGAGGGTTTTAGTATCTCCAGAGAAGAAGACTCTACCACCTCTCTTGGCAGTCTGTTCCAGTACTCCGTCACCCTCACACTAAAGAAGTTTATTCCTTCTGTTTAGGTGTAACTTCCTGTGTTCCAGACTGTGTCCATTGACTCTTGTTCTGTCACTGGGCACCAATAAAAACAGTCAGGCCTTGTACTCTTGACACTCACCTTTTAGATATTTATTATTCTCCAGACTAAACAGCCCCAGGGCCCTCAGCCTTTTCTCATAAGTGAGATGCTCCAGTCCCCTAATTATCTTCATATATTTTAATTTATTTATCCAAGACATTGGTAGATTAACTGCTATTCTTTTTGTGGGGATTATCTCTTCCCAATGTTAGAAGCGGTGGCTCGGCTTAGTGAGAGCCTCAGAGCTCCACTGCTGAGAGCACTGTCTGGACTCATGCAAGTTTGTTTCATGGCACAGAAATCCAGTTGGTTTTCTGCTTTGCAGCCCACAAATCTGTGCTCATATTTGCCATCTTCCAGTACTTCATACCAATGTCAGATTAAAATGGAGTTTCATTTAAGTGTTTCAATGGATAATGACTTCTTAAAGAAACCTATGAATATTAAAAGTATGCTTACATTTTGTATTTCTATTGCAGAACATTGTTCTTCTTGAGTGGATGTTTTCTTTATCACTGAAGCTTGCGTTTACATCCTAGATTTATTACGTGGATGAGGGCATTTCAATTGCAGTGTTTCTTTTTGCTTCTAACAGGGTTATTTTGGATGGTAAATTTTCTTCCTATATTTCATCTTCAGCAACATAAAGTTGTGGGTATTCACGTAAAATATTTGCAGCCTTCTAGTATGGAGTAGTTGTCTTTTTTTCTTTCTAACTGCTATTGGGTATTAATCATGAATTTTTGTATGACTCACTACCATATATTAGAACATTTTTATGGAAGTCTTGTGGTATGTATGTGGATTTTGTCTCCTGTGTGTGGTACGTCTATCTGTGGGGTTTTTTAAACACAAACAAGGTAGTTTTCCACAAATAATTTGTCAAAATATGCAGAAATTGTTTTCTGAAACCGCACAAAATTCATTAATTTCTCTGTCATATGGTGTTGTATTTAATTGTCAGTTAATGTAAAGAAATTCTAGGTCTGAGGATAACCTGCTCCTTTGTTTCTTTGCTGAGTGCTAATGAGAAATATACTCTTTCCATTTGACTGTTAAATATTTATATGTGCCTGTATATTTGCAAACAGTAATTTACATCTTGAAACTGTATGGGTTCTATTGTCACTTCAGAACGTATGCATTTGGTTATGGGTCTGTCTCTTCTGCAAACTACTTAGTCCTTGAACTGTCTCTTTCTAATGTTTCCAAAACTCTTAAAACCAAATCTGTAATATTTAATATATATTTTATGCTTAAATGTAATTAATAGGTTAAAAAATGGCAGGTTTTCCCAAGAGTGATGTTATTTTTCATTAAATTTTTATTTTTTAGGAGGTTAACGCTCCAAGTGTTATCACATACACGTTTTGAATGCTTTAAAGCAGCTGTCATGCAGTGGGGTGTTACAGATATATGAAATGCAGATGGCAATGTAGAAGAATGTGGAAGGTTTTTTTATGACCTTATTTTCAGCTGATTGCTAAACCTGTCACTTTTCATGCTCCACATTCCACTGTAAAAAAACAGTCCTCCCAAATCACCGTCTCTTTCCTACAAATACATGTGTGAACATATAGTGATTTTTTTTGTTTGTTTGTTTTCCTGAATGACAGAGCAGTCACTTCTGACAGTAATTGCTGCATATGGTTATTTACAAAAACATAATAAATAAGTTCTTTATATGCTTAATTACATAAAAGTAAAAAATTGAAAAATGTGTTTTTTCAAGTTACAGTTTGTAGCTGATGTGTATAGTTGTTAGGGAAATACATTAATATCTACAAGGAATGCGTTATTAATAGATCTGAAGATCTGTAAAGACATTCTTGCAAACAAATCCATTTCTGTTGTGAAATTTGTTTTCATTTTTGTTCTTGGATTTTTCTCTAGTAGAGATCATGTGAAAATGTGCTGGTTTACCCTGGTATGAAAACCACTCTGAGCACATAAATGCAGCTTTATTTTTATCTGAAATTAAAAGAACAGCTCAGCATTATGATCAGATAGTTCACTGCACAATTAGCATGAATTTTTAAACTATTAATGTCTTACTTGTAAGAATATAAACAGACATTATTCTCCTTTGGAGCTATCAAGCATGATCCAGCCAGTGTGTAATGGACAGTAAATGAATACCCTCTTTGTCAGTCTGTAGGATGATGCCATTATTAATAACTTTGTCATGTATAACTTTGTCATGTCGTACATGTTTCTTGATTCCCAAGTAAGCTGTCACAGGCTGCCTCTGAAAAATCACTCTGTGCCTATTATGTGAAAATACATTGTGAGAAGACACAACTTTATTCTGGCAACACATGACTTCATTGGCTAGCAGTAATTTTCTGTACATTTGCAGCAATATAGAGATGTTGTCTTCATCCTTTTCTTTGTTATTTTTATCGGAGAAGCTTTTGATAGTAGTAATATGTCCCTTATATTTTATAACAAAGTAGGGAGTGAAGACTCAAATGTTCTATGATGATATTTTCAGAATAATAACTTGGGTGCTGCATCACATCTGTTTTTGCTTAAAAATAATTTTCTTTAATTTTATCATACTTTCCCAGTGGAGATGGGGAAACAGGAGGGAGGGAACTATCCAGATTGAAATTCAGCAAGTGTCAGTGTGGAAAAGGGTAGGCTTTTAATTAATTTCCCAAGAGAATGGACTTGCAAAAAGGATAGAAGAGAAATGCTGCTAATGTCCCTAGTTGTGACTCAGGGGAATGTAGTGCTGAACTTACAACCTGAAAACAAAATGCTGGCTTTTTCTTGATGATAAACTACTTCTTGGTAGCTGTATTTTCATTTTCCAGAACAAGCCACCCTCATTCCAGCCTGGGCCTGGCTACTCTATCAAAAGAGCAGCTTTACTTCATACACAGTGCAGCTAGTGGTCAAGCAGTAGAGACTTAGTACATCATCGTCAGAAGATCCATGGTCCAGCAGTGTAATCATGGGACTAATACAGGCAGCAGAGAGCAATCGCTGGATACCCCATGGAGAGAGAAATGTGGAGACAGTCTTGGATGTGCAGAGTTCTGGAGAAACTGGCTGCTCATGGGTTGCTGGGTAAGAAACTGGCTGGATTGCTGGGCCCAAAGAGTGGTCATGAATGGATTTAAATCCAGTTCGCAGTAGCAAGTGATGTTGCCCATGGATCAGTATTGGTGCCGCTTCTGTTTAATATCTTTAGCCATAATCTGGATTAGAGGATCGAGGGCACCCTCAGTAAATTTGCAGACAGCACCAAATTGAGTGGGAATGTTGATTTTCTTGAGGATAGCAAGGCTTTTTAGAGGGATATGGACAAGCTGGATTGATAGGCCAAGGTCAGTTCAAGAATGCCAAGTGCCGGGTCCTGCAATTGGGTCCCATGCACCATTACAAGCTTGGGGAGGAGTGGCTGGAAAGCTGCCTGTTGGAAAAGGACCTAGAGATTCTAGTCAACAGCCAGCTGAACATGAGCCATCAGTGTGTCCAGGTGTCCAAGAAGGCCGACAGCATCCTGGCTTCTATCAGCAATAGTGTGGCCATCAGGAGCAGGGAAGTGATTGTTCCCCTATACTTGGCACTACCGAGGCTGCACCTCAAATACTGTGTTCAGTTTTTGGCCCCTCACTACACTGAAGACATTGATGTGCTCTGATATGTCTAAAGAAGGGCAATGAAGCTGGTGAAGAGTCTAGAGAACAAGTCTTATGAGGAGTGGCTGAGGGAACTGGGATTGTTTATCCTTGAGAAAAGGAGGTTCAGGGGAGACTTTGTTGCTCTCTATAAGAACCTGAAAGGAGGTTGTAGTGAGGTGGGAGTTGATGTCTTTTCCCAAGAAGCAAGCAGTAGGATAAGAGGAAATAGCCTCAAGTTGCACCAGGGGTGGTGTAGGTTGGACATTAGGAAAAACTTCTTCACTGAAAAGGTTGTTAAGAATTGGAACAGGCTCACTGTGGAAGCAGTGGAGTCCCCATCCATGGAGGTGTTTAAAAGCCTGGAGATGTGGAGTTTAGGGACATGTTTTAGTGGTGGAATTGGCAGTGATAGGTTAATGGCTAGACTAGAAGATTTAAGATCTTAAGGTCTTTTCCAACTGAAGCAATTCTCTGATTCTAAATATTCTAATACCCACATACATTGTAAGTATCATGGGATCCTAAATTTGTAAACACTTAGTAAAAAAAATCACACTGTTCCAGTATCTCTAATTCTCTTAATTTCATATATTTTGATGCACTTGTTACTTCACTGTCAGAAACTGTTACCTTATTTTCCTTTTAGTGATTTTTGTTTCTTTTGGCCTTCTTTATATGTGAATTCTGTTACCAGTTCTACTTCCATTGCTCTTTAGAGATGAAACTTTGGTAAGCCAGAGATGTTGTTAATTAACAAAGTCTTCTTCAAGATAACCTACAGAATCTATACTTAAAGCAACAATGCTTGTTGTAGATGTACTAATTAAGTTTTTAAAGCCTACTGCTGGTAATTCCTCCATTCTAACTTAGACTTAGTGCTCATCTGCTAGTACGAAATTTATAACAACTCAGCAAATGATGGATCAGTTGTTTTAGTGGAAACAAAGGGTAGATGTGTTAAAAAGATACTTCTAAAGACAGTAAAAGAAGAGATGTCCCATAGTAAAGAGCTGGAGCTTTTGGTCTGACATATTTTACTGTAACTGATTTCTCCTCCTTTTATTCCCCCCCCCCCTCTTTTTGTATGCTATATTACGAGTTGTCTCTGTTCCTGATCTTTTATTTCTGCTGGTAGAGGCTGTTTGCTTTCTTCTCTTAGAATGTTTCTGATGTGCTGAAGTTTTATTTAGCTGTTGCAGCCTGATTTGATGTAATACTTTCAACATTCTATTAGATACTGAAACCTTTCTGGTCTTAAACAGCTCTTATCCTGTCTATTTTCATGACAGAGTACTCCAAAAATAATTCGGTGCAAGTATATTTACAGTAATGCTATCTTATTTTTGTAGTCAGAGGTTAACATTTTTTTTAGATATCATTCTTCCTATTAACAGTAATTAAAATTAAGTCATATATTCTGAGTTGTCAATATTCAATTTATTCATCTTTATGTTAGTCCTTACAAATTGTCACTTAAAGAAAAATAGTACCAAGAGACTTCTACCTTGTAACAAATATTTCATAGGTAGAATATCATGTACCATAGAATAGAATTGGTTGCAAGCCCAATTCTACTCCACTTCCAAAAGATGGGAGCTCCCTCAGGATTTTTCTGTAGCCTCTACCTCGTCTCCAGCCAGGTCACAACTTTGACATTATCACAGAACAGGACTTCTGGATAGACTACACCTATACTTTCCAGTTCCTCAGCTGATAAGCAGGCTTCTTTGAAGTACATGGGGTTGAACATAAATTAAAACATCATCTAGACTGCTTTAATTTTCAGTAAGGATCTGTTGTGCCAATGCACTGAGTATAAATGTGACAATTTCCCCTTTTCCTATGCTTGTGCTGGACTAGGTTGGAAGATTTATTCTCCAATTTAGAGATGCCACAATTTTGAGCTTCTGTTTTGAAGTGACCTTAGTTTTAAAAGGGTCATTTTCAGTATTGCAGGTATTTAGAGCCAATTTCTGAACTTCCCGTGTAACTCCGTGAAATGCATTATGTAGAATGGTGCTACTGAGTGAATACGAAGACAAATTAAGCCAGCTGTTACGGTGCTCAGAAAACATCTGCTAAAGCAAGCCAACAGTAAAGATAAAGCAACTTAATTATCTTTTCAGTTGTTGACCCAACTGTTAAAGAGCTATCAGTGTGACCAGTCTATTAGCAGCTAATTTATAAGCATTTCAGAAAACAGTTTTCTGCGGCTCCAGTAAAAACTCTCAGACAGCTTTCTAATATTCCTTTGCTTAGTTATTTTCATGTAGATATTGTGTTATAAAATCTGTTTGACATTTGATGGCCTGGATGGAGTGCAGGAGTGCATCACACAGATTTTGCCCCTGTGGCTGAATTTCAGCAGGCAGAGCTAAGCAGAGTGTAAACCTTGTAGGTCTGCCTCTTCAGTTTGCATCTTCCATTGTTAGAGTAAAGATTGAATGCCAACAGATAATATGGAAGAAGACATAATAAATGGGTTACAGCATTGTCAGGGATGGATTTGCAGACTTTGATGTGGAGAGTGGTAAAATCTGTCTTGGTAGTCCGCAATGGCCTGGAATAGAGTTGTGTTCTCCTTAGGTAGAAATGTAACACAATACAGGCATTCCAAAATTTGTTTAGTTAATCGGCACACACATCCACACACACCGTCCACCCCCTTAGGAGTGTGAGATTTATGAATTTATGAAATTTATTATTTATTAATTTATATAAATGAAAGAACCTGTACAAAGGTGATGAATAGGCACTGAGTGTGTTGGTTCATTTGTTTGTTTTTCATGGTTCATGAGAAAACTATAGAGATAGTTTGAGTCATCTGATCCTTTGTTTTAGTAATTTTATCTCATTTTTAGTAGTATTAATCTTACCAGTAGAACATTCACCCTGGAATGGAAAACCATAGGAGGTAAGGCTGATTAGATCATGAACAGGTTGGTTGGCTCTTGTAGCCAGGAAATAAATTGGAGTTGTCCAATGAGATCATTAAATAAAGCAGCATAAGGGAGATTGGTGGCAAAGCAGGGGAAGGCTAGGTTGAGATGAAACTGAAGTGGACTTCTTGAAACAAAACAATTATGTATATGTGTGAATTTATTCATTTAGCTGCTACTTTCTAGATTTGGAAGCCTGTTTTCAGGCTTGTGAATGAAGTTTCCCTGGGTTATGCTTCTTTTTACTAAATTTTGGATTTGAGGAAAGAGGAGGAAGGCACCTTGATATCAGATTGGTGGATTACTGCATGGATTTATTGGTGCTTGATGGGATTGAATGTAGCAATACTGAGATACCAGAAGAACAGTTCTGTCCAAAGCCCACTGAGATCCACTGGGGAAAAAAAAAAGCAAAACAAAGATCACAGAACTATGAAGTTTTGGTCAGACGAGAAAACTGCCCCTCATCATCTCGAAACCCAGCTATCTTTCCACTGACCCAGCTTTAATAGATCTGTCATTACAATATCTCAGCTCCAATTACAGAGGTTGTTGGAAGTATTATTGCTCTGTTTCTACCGCCTGTGTTATTATCTTGTGTCAATTGTGTAATCCCCATCCTCATGCATAGTCTAGCAAACCACAGTGATCTATGTGATGCAGGTTAATTGAAGGGAGAGGAAGTCCTGTGAATCAGGGGTAATAGGCATTAGCAGATTATAATATTTTATTGGCTGCTCATTACACAAGCTTTGAAATCTGAGGAAGACTTCCTTCCAAAGGCAGGGTGGGGGTTGGCAGGGAGGATCTGCATTTCATATCAGCTGCCATAGCAAGCTACCCTCAGGCTAACTTATTTGCTCTTTCATTTTTTTACTTGTGTTCTATATCTCTGTCTTAAAATCTAGTTAATTTTTTTTTGTGTTGTAGCACTATTAATTTTTGCCTTTTGGAATAGCTTGAATGCCAAGTGTTTTAAATCAAGGCAGTGAGAGCCTGGTTTTATTTCTGGTAAAAAGTCCTGCTGTTGGGGGATGCTGAAGAAAGGACACCATGTAAAAGAATTAGGATGCATTATTTTTAACAACTAACATGTATCTTAACCCTCTACTTTAATTGCCATTTTAATTTAAGATGACATTTTATTTCGTTATTTTATCAATTTAACTTGATTATTAGCATCAGATACTTTTTTTCATTACTGATAATTAATCTATGCAATCTCTGTACCCATACTTGATGTTTTCAAATAGTAGTTTGCTGTTCTGAAGAGTCTGATACACTTTTCTGTTGCTCCTCCAAAGTTCTTCTTGGTGTTTGTGCTAAAGTCTGCTGTGCTTACCATTTAAAAAAGCAGACTTGGTGTATCATAATATTATATGTGAACAAGAAGAAATGTCTGAATAGGAAGTACCTGTAAATTAACTATCATTGTTGGTACATTAAGCCTCTTGATTGCCAACCAATTTTGCGATAAGTCTTACAGTTTACCTGCCAGGTATCATTTGGCTCTGCATTTTTCAGACATTTGAAATTGTTCTTAATCCATCCTGGGTTTGCATATGAACATAACTGATGTTTTTTAAATATTACATGAAGAAAAATAGAAATGTACTGCTAAGTTTGAGATGTAGTAATAGATTACCCTTCTAGAAAATAAGGGTGACAAATATTCATGATGAACAAAGAAAATATGTGTACTGTATACAGCCTTCAACAAAATGCCAAACAACCAGAAAACCAAGGATGGGGAGAACGTATGTGCTTAATAGGGTTTAATAAAACTGAGTTTTTTGTTTTCTGTTTGAAACAAGAGCCTTGGGTTCATTAGGAAAGCTAGACTCTTCAAAGAAGCCCTCAGGAACCCATCTGGGGCCTTGAATGTGGCTTTGAAAATCCAAGCTTAATAAAACTTAGCCTCAGCAGCTGTAGCTTCACGATTATTGGATTTTTGCTCTTTAGGAAGCTGTGTGCTACAGAAGATAGAAGCGTGGGTTAAATGATTGTCTCTATTCTTGAAATGTTTCATAGGAGCCTTTTCAGAGCTAATTAATATTAACCACTTTAAAATTGCATGGTGAAAGGCATGATATAAAGGGAATATATGAGAAAATTTATTTATTACAAAAACAGTGAGCTATTTTTAAACACTTATGCAAGAAAACTTAGGGCTCCTCTGAGGTGCCAGATTGACAGCACTGCCTGATCTGTTTACTCAAGAGAACATATGCACCATTGGCAGCAGTACCGCAGGTTATCCTGTGGGTACTTCTGCCCTGTCCTAGGTGGCTTGCCTCCAGCTCACCTCTTGGCTTGCTTAAAACTGCCAGTTAATACCTGTTTGTCTGGTGGAAGCTTTTTCTACTGTGGTTGGTTACCTGATGTGAAAAGGATGGAGACTGTCTTTCTCCATTTCACTTTTCATTTTCTGATGATAAAGAACATGGTCTTAAATGGTTTATTCAATTTAGTAACAAGCTTTATGTAAAGGAAGGAAAGAGCTCACAAATCAAGGTGATAAAATGGGAATTAATTAATTATTTCAATTAATCCTTTAACCATTTCACGTGGAGACAAAAAAATTTGTTCTTGTAACTGCAAATGACTGCTAAGATGCTTCTTAGCCTGAGTATATGAGCTGGAAGAGAAAGTGGCTTGCTTATAAAAATATTGGCATTGTTTTGATTATGTTCTGTTCTTGAAAATATTATACATAGAAGTGTCACTGTAGGTAGTTAATGAAAACAATTTCAGATCATAAATTATAGTATGGTTCTCTGCATTTTGACTTTGTCATGCTACTAATATCTGTAAACTGCACAGATAAGCTATCTTTTTTTTGCTACTGCTATTTTTAGAGGGTAGTCATGAAAATGGGCTGTGTTTATTTGTCTCATTTCATTAAGGGCTAAGAAGAAAAAGGGATGAGGGATAGGAGTAATGACACTTTTTTCCTTTACTCTCACAAATGAAGAAGCATGTTCAGGGTAAACAAGTGCATTCATAATGCACAGTCCCTAGCAGTTTAACCTTTTTTTTTTTTTTTAATTGCTCAGGTGTGGTTTTTGGTGGTTGTTTTGTTGTTGTTTGTTTGTTTGTTTGAATTCTGAATAACAATTGCTTTTATGGCTCATGAGGAGAGGGCCTGGTATTACTCCCAGTGACATTTACTTGGTGTATTAGTTCAGATAAAGTAAAAGCAGAAAGTAACTGTTCCAGTTGAAGATATTGATGTTTTGCTTGAGTGTCTGGCACTGCACTGGACTGCTAATAGTATCTTGTGTAGTATGCTAAACTTTGAGTGAATTAGTGCCTGTGGTATAGCAATAAGAATCAATTCCTTCAGACTGCAAATACTAGACTACAGTTTGGACTTACTGCTGGTATTGAGAAGTGGCTCATAGAAATATCTAGCAGAGGTGGTTGGGGCTGTTTTTTTTCTATTTGTTTACAGCCTAGAGGAGTATGTTTTATTGCTTACAAAACCTGCTTACCTGTCCCTTTCTAAAGCTCTTATAGAGCACAGAGCCTTTTGCTTGCTTGATGTTGACTGACCAGGTCATGAATTTTAATGATGATTCTCGTGCAAAAAGACTCTGTTTGGCTTCCTGTTATCTAGGAATGCTGTATGCACAAAAGCACAGTCGCTGAGTTAGGCTGTTTTGCTTTTTGCTTTTGTTTTGGAGAAAGCTTATTCAAATGCTTCTGCAACCCCAAATATTGTCAAGCTTTCCCTTTTATTTCTGCGCTCAAGAGTTCGATATTTGAGCTCTACCTTCTATCAGAGGATGTCTGTGCAAAGCAGTCTCGCAGCCAATCAATGCCACTGCTAATCTGGCAGGATAAAGCTGTGTATTCCCTTCCACCTCAGGGGGCTGCTTTCGCTGCCTGTGCAACTCCCCACCAACTGCCAAGAAAAGACCAGACTTGGCTTTGTCATACAGTGGTATGGGGAATTAGACAGTGGGCTGCCAGGCTAGTAAAGGGAATCATGCTCAAATTAAACAGAGGTGTTCTCAATTTGTGTTGCTCAGAAATATGAGAAGGGTCTCTGTTGTATGAATTGCAGTATCTGAGCTAGCTTGGTAGGCTGCATGGTAACACTTGTCTCTGATGACAGCAGGCATCTAACATGCCATAGGTTTAACGCTCTCAGGCAGCGCACTTTCCTCCTGGTATTGGTTTCTGGGAAGGATGAGCTGTCACCACTCTTGATGTGTGTAGAAAACAGAGGTCTCCTGAGATAAGGTTGTTCATTATGCTTCCTGAAGAACCATTAAATTTCTATCAGTGCAATGTGATCTACTCTTTGTGGTAGAGACATTGTTTTCTGAGCCTTTTCTTCTAGCCTAACCTCCACTTCTGTGATTTAAAAAAAAAAATTATTTTTTTAATCTGCAAACAGCAGTTAAAGGTTGAAATATGTAAGTAGTAATAATGCAGTATTTTCATGAAGAATCTCACAGTGACAAGATGAAAAATTATGCATTCTTATTGCGGTCTCTGGTATGTATAAGCCTTTATAAAATGAGACTTCATTCATATCATGCTGCTTTGTATAAATTTGCAGGATTTTGGATGAGGTGCTCCATTTGTAAAAATAGATAAATATTGTGCCAGTATTTCAAGTTGATTTTTAGTATTACATGATAATTACTGTAAGAATCTTTATTTTGGTTGAGGTTGTTTAGGCTGCTTCATCTCAACAATTAAAAGTTGGTTTTAGTAAGGAATAACAAATTGAAGTAAATATAAGCACTGATAAATAATATGTATCTCAGATCTATGTGCATGCTATGTAGTAACAGTCATTGAATTTGTGATATTGTAAAAGAAAAAAAGAGTGGGGTTTTTTGTGAATAACAATAATATTTTGTGTACATTAGCTATATTTTTGAATGCAGTAATATGTTCAGAAATACCCTTATCACTCTGAAATGTTATTGGCTGTTGAAAAGTAAAAGGACAGGGACATCATTTTAGGGTGAAACTTTAATATTTGTAGAAAACTATATAACAAAATTAATTGCAGAAAGTTATTCAGGTAGATATTGTTTCTGTGACAGTGTATATAGTACATTTTACAGAACTGTTTTGATCTTCTTTTTGGCAGCCTGAGCATCTGGCGAACAAATTAATTAAATTTGCATCTATAATTTCAGAAACCGGATTTTCTTAAAATACGTATTCAGCTCAGCTGTGAAATCTCTCTTTCTGAGTTACTTCACACATGCTTTGTGGCTAATAATAATGCTAATGGCAAATTCAGATTATTACACAGACAAGATGCAGATATTATCCAGCTAAACACTGTTCACAGTCCTTATAGACTCTATCCATATGTGTTTGATCACATGAAGTAATTGTGCTTATTTTGTCAATGTGGATGATCTCTGACCTTCACATTTGTTTATCTTTTGAATGATACATGTTCTGGGTGGTGATTACCAGTTGTGTCTGGGAGACTGACAATATTGAGATGTAAATACAGCAGTGGAAGCAGTACATGGTTGTGGTCTAATTCAGCAGTGTGTTTGTGACATAAGTCACGTTTTAATAATTGCGAGGGCAAATTACATGACAGCTGTCTCAACAGAGAAAATAAGAATTGTTTGCACTGTTAAATAGCATTTCTTTTTTCTTTAATTACTGCACATTTCAAACATACTTAGTTGATTTTTTGGCACTTTCCAAAGGGCTACAGCATGTGGTTTTTTTAAAGAGAGGAATGTACCCTCTGGGAAGCTTTCAAACCAGGTGAGTCGTATATCAGCAATACATGTGTAGCCATTATGGTACCAAGAGAGAAGGGAAATTTAGCAGTATTGTTCTCTGAGTTACTTGACTCCTTGAGGAAAGCCTGTTATGGGTAGTATTTGTTGCTCTGTATATGTCTGTGTTTATAGTTCTCTATATTTTTATAGGCTTACGGTTGAACTGCAGTAATTTGTTAATTTGAAACTTCTATAGTGGTAATGCAAGGATGGGCTGTTTATGATACTTTCAAGGGAGGATTAAAACATTATTTCTAGAATGCCTAACATTAGCAAAACCCACAAGCAGTCTGAAATAGCCAGACTATAGACTGTTTAAAGTGTATATCTTGAAATCCAAAGTAATGCCCAGGTATTAATCAGACTTGTGCTGTCTAGGCTTTATGGGCAAGCTAAAGTTGCCATCAGTGATATGGAGATCTTCTGCTACCCCTTTACAGAGGGTGAATTTCACCCCGAAATAATCTCCAATGGAAATGAAAATAGTTGCACTACTGAGACAAGAAACAGTGTTCCTTTTACAGTTGTTCTAGTTTTTAAGGACAGTCTAAAAATTGTTGTGTTTCAAGTTTGGCCGTATCTTTTTCAGGAAGAAAAAGTGGGGAAAGTAATACTTTCTAAATAATAGATCTTATAATTAACTTGGATGAAGGTGGATTAAAAACAAGTGTCAATTCACTGGTACAGCTTTGCTTTCAGGATCTGAGGAAAGTCTCTGGTACTATATGTTTGCATGATGTTAGAAAATGCTTAGACATGAGAAACAAAATAAGAAGTGCTCCAGACAGCATTAATGTAATTTATTCAGTAAATAGTAGAAGATATTACAAATGGTATTAGGAAACATGTTGCAAACAGAGCCTTTGATTTAAATTTCTTTAATCTCACTGTGTGACAAAGAATCCCAGAACCTCTAAATATAAACACAGGATATGGGTGAGGAGAGAACTTGTAGGTAGGTCAGGGATCCATATTACTGAGATATAAGGAGTAATATCTACAGAGGTAGAAGTCACAGGGTTGTCACAGTTGTTATTGGTATTTTTCAGGGCAGATAACATGTATTATGCAAAAAGATGATCTACAGTGTTTTGTTACAGAAATAGGACAAGCTACGTCTACCAAGAAAAGACTGTGACGAAAAAAAAATGTTCTGTGTATTAAGAGGCAAAACAACTTGCAAAACTGTTTCCAAGGTTTAAAAGAAAATAGTAAAAGGCCTATTTTCTTTGCTGTCATAAAAGTTTATCATTGATTTGAGTAGCTAGAGAATGCATTTTCTTTAACATAATTGAATAAGAAACAGGATTTGGAGTACTTAGAAGGTGTATTTAAGCTTTTAATACTGGAAAGGAGTCTGATAAGTTCTTGTGAGACTATTAAAAAAACCTGCAAGGTCAAAATTCTAAGTGGAGCAACCAAAATTTTCAGCTGTGACAAACCAGAAAAGTTCAGAAGTAAGTAAGGCACCACTGTCCACTTCAAATGAAGAGGTGCTAATGGGTGGTATATTACTGGTATGAAGTTATTTCAGTAGGACTTAATCAGCTGTATTAACCTGCTTAGACTTTTTTTTTTTTCTCATGGCTTCCTCTAACATTTGCTTGAATATATCAACCTCATGTATTTTGTCCCTTAAGATGTGTGCTCTGAAGGAAGAGATTTCTCTCACCTGATTTCATACATCAGTCATCAAAGGTCTGTTCCTTACCTAGTCACTATGTTGTCTTTCTGCAGTCAGTGGAAAGTAGGGATTTTTAGGTCATGATTTATCTGAGCTATTTTGGATGAAAAGAATCCCATTCTAAAAATGCCTATTTATTTCCTTAAACTACAGAGACACCCCTAAGCCATTAGCTCAGACTGTGTTTAAATGAATCCCACCCAAGATGGTCTCACAGATGCTAGGTACTTCATTCTTCCTGGAGATGCCTGTCTTTTTACAAGTGGAGTGTGAGATTGTGCTTCGAGTACTGTACTGTCTTGACGCATATTTTGGGGCATTCAAGAGTGGACATACGCTCTGTTCTAAGTAGACACAAAGCCATAAGTGTTTCACAGTGGTAAGGAGCTAATGTGCAGTTGGTGGTAATCATATGCCAGACAGCTATATAAAATTTTTAGGATTATTTCCCACGTGTTACCTCAAACCCTTTTTAGTTTTGTATTTTCAGTAAAGCTTAGAACTGCCTAGATATTCCTGTGTTTCTAGACCAACATTATTTTTAGTTTAAACTCTTTTAATGTAACATTTGAATGGACTTTTAGCTTTGAGGTTCTCAGGAACAACTGACCAAGTGTTTTGACATCTTGAAATACAGTTGTATATTTGGTATTCTCAACATCTTTTTCAGTTTTACTCAGTTGATTGAGAACTATGTAAGCCAAACTCGAGCCTAAATAAGTTTTTCCTTAATGTGCTCAAAACTGTGAGGATACAATCAGTATGTAAAAATACATGGAGTGAACAATTGCCTGTGTTGGCAAAGATTGATGCAGAATGCTTGAAGAATAGAAAATTCAGCTTAAAATTTAACTCGATATACCTAGCCTCTAAGGAACTTCCTAGAGCATTCAGATCTATGGAGCTGTTTAATATTCTCTTGTGAGAAACACTGTAATCAGTGTCACTTGGGAATTTAAAAGTAACACCAGAATAAAGCATGAGAAGATATGCTGTAGTAATTCATTCTGCGCTGGCAGATCAGGAAGCTAACTTATCTACGTCTTTCCCAGCTCAAATTGAAGCTTCTGAACATGAATAAACTTCCACCATTAATTGTCAACTATTTAGTTTATATTTAAGATGCACCATCTACTGCTGCTTTTTGTTTTCTAATATTTTAATATTTTTTTCACTTGACTCTGTTTCTATATCTATATATTGTAATCCTTTTGCATCCCTTTTTTTTTCTTTGTTTTTTGTATTTTAGTAGTTTTGTCCTTTTTTTTTTTAATTTTTCCTGCTTTTCCCCTCAAACAACTGTATCATTTGGTCAGCTATCTCTCTGCTCTGCAGTCTCTAGGAGCTGGTTGTTGTTTCAGCCACATATTTGTTTGAATTGATCAAATTAAATGCAAGAGTCTAGACATGGATAGAATACTGAGGCACCAGGCATAGTGGATCCTTGCTTGCAGTGTTTAATCAGCACCCATATGTAATTTCTTGGGATAAGCATGGAGTTCACCTGAAAAGTCTGTCACCAAGAGAAAATTGAAATAATTAACTTGCAACTTTTGAAACAGCCGTGAAATTGTCAGAGACATGTTCTGCAAAGATAGGTATGATTTTTTGCTCTATCTCTTGTAACAGGCATAGAGTTAAAAACAGCTGGCTCTTTCATCCAATGGAGTTACTTAGCAAGTCATGGTAGACCAAGAGAGGCTTTGTGATTTAATGGTATTTTTAAGATTTAAGGATTTAGATTTATCAAAGCGGGGAGTGTAAATCCTCATTTCCAGTAAGGTAGGGGAAGGAGACTTAACTGTTTCACATAAGAGGAACTGGTGAATCTTCAGGATGCTGTTTCTGTGTCTGAACATCTAAATTTCTCAAAACAGCAATGTATGTGAAACTAGTCAGTGCTCCTGAGTCTGTTGCTTGTAGCCTATGAACCAGGAAGAACACACCTCCCCTTGGACAGCATTGCCATTTGTGAAGCAGTGGCAAACTTTTAATCTATGTTGGGTATTCAGAAATACCAGCTATATTAGTCTCCATTGAACTACCACATACCTATGTATTTCCCAAAGCACGTTGCCTTTTTCTTCCTGGAAATTTTCTGTAGTGGACAAAAATAAGCATTTAGTAATTTGTCTGGGATTTCCGGTGTCTTGGCAATCTGGTTAGAGCAATAGCTATAGATGAATAGAAGTCCCAGAAGAACAACCACTGCTCAGACACAGAGCAGCTGCATCTTTTTTTCAGGCTGCAAATCAGAACTTAGAAGCAACAGAAAGGAAAGGAAGGCTTGATAGCTCCCTAGGAAACAAAATTTCAAAGGTATGCAAGCACTGTGGTATTTTCACTTAGCCTTTCTCTTTATGATGAGCCTCATAAATTTTTCTGTCCCATTAATTGAAACAGGCTCCTCATGTAAGAAAACCATTGAAGAACTATATAGGTGTACTTGCATTTTAAAAAATTGAATTATATATTCTTGCCCATAATATACCTAGAATATGAGAATATGCTTTCAATTCTTCTTTCAGTCTTCATTTCCAGCTCAGTGTTGCCTTTTTTTCTTGTATCGCATCTGGGTTATTGATAGATTCTGCAGAGTATGTATGTATCTTCTTTTTCAAGATAGCTCTTTTGTTGTACATGCATTGTTATAAATAACGATACAAATATGGTAAAATATTTAACTTGTACACAAATAAGGTATATTCCTATTGGTTCTCAAACATTATAAATATAAAAATTACACAATACTGTTTTCATGAGGAGACATCATATCTATTTCAACAGTACAGAGAAACATTGAAAACAATTTTGGATAACAATGCAAAAACATCGCACTGAAATTAGAGATGGAATTGAAATAACTATTCAAGCTTGAATTTGTCCAGTGCATCACCTCTGCAGAAGTGCTGTACGGCACATGGAAATGTAGACATTTTATGTACTGCTCAGAAGATTGCATATATAACAAGATGATTTTTGGTAGGAGAACCAAATTTCATTTAGGTCTGATGCTTAGTTATGTATCCTGGCACAGAGTCCCTTGTATGCAACAAAACTGTCATCCCTCACATCAAATCTTTAGGAAAGACCACAGTAAAAGGCTGAATTGAGCTATCTCTTGAAAATGTACTTTATATTCCCTTTCTTATGCTTTCTTTATCTCTGATGCTCAGTGGCCAAAGAATTGGGTGCTGGAAGAGAGAAGGCATTCCTGTCTGGTACTGGTTTCAATTTTGAAATAAAATTGACATGTAATAGCAGCTCTAAATTCTGTGCATAGCATTCAGCCTGTTAGATGGAGGTTGCTATGAGAGATAAAAAGGATTTGAGAAAGCCAGAAGTCTTGCTGTACGAATTGTAGAGATGGTTTCTGGGAATATAAAGATCTAGAACAGTCTCCTTTTATATATATATATATTTATTATTTTTAGCTTTGCTTGCTAAATCACTATGTTGAGCAGTGTTAACCTGGGCGTTCAATCTGATGATGTATAGGTAGTCAGCATCCCGCTTTGCACAATAGCATTGCAAGAATGTATGAGACCCCCCCCCCTTTTTTTTTTTTCTTTAAATGTGTACAAATCTGAAAATGTATGTTTTAATCTGCATTGTCTAGAGTCAGGAATGATGCAAAGAATTGTAATTCAGCCCTCACTGATAATGTGATGACTCCAGCATAGCATTCTGTTCTGAAGAGGAGTTTTGCTCTATGAAGAAATGCGGAAGATAGGATGACACCACTTACAGATACAATACAAAATGTTTCAGCCACACATGCACTTAACATAGGACCTGTCCTTATGTAGTCACATTTAAGCTGCCTAAACACCATTCCATTGCTTAAAAAGAGCTGTATACACTGCAGCTTTTTGTATTGCTGTGGATTAGGAGTGTATTTGGACCAGTTTTACTGCTGATTGGACCAAAATTAATTTTGTATCAGAACAAATAATTCTGTAGGCAAGCCTCACTGCTTAGATATATCTTGTTGGCTTACCAGCTGCTTTTATCGGGTGCAGACAAGCCTTGCTATGGCACTTCTATCATATGTGTTTGCAGAGAACAGATATTGGCTTCCCATTCTGAAGGCTGGCTAAAAGCATTGTGCTTTGGCATTGCTCTCAAATCCTTCAAGAGTCAACATCATCTTTTCCTGATAACTCTTTGTGTGCTTGATCGCTATGTTTGCAGTTAGACCCTTACGGCGATCCTAAATGGTTTTTCCCTGGGTGAAAAGACTACAAAGAAAGCTAAGAAGCTTTCATGGTAAGAGGTAAGCTTTTTTCTGAGGCCATTGTGAAGCTATTGCTATGGATTATTTATTAAGAGCCATACGGGGTGCCACATCACCTAGAGGTTTCACAGGAGCATGTCAAGGATGGAAGTGGTATCTCTGAACTGCCTGTCTTCAATGTGGAGCTGAATAGCTATGCAAAACTTTTAAAAATGTTAGTGGTGAGCCTCATTTTTATTGTAGTAGCCTGAAGAATTAACCTCAAGGACAGCAGGGCAGAGGACACCTTGCCCAAGAATGTGTCCCATTGCTCATCTTAAGGGAGTCATGGGGCCTTGACACCCTCCTGCCTCTTCTCTCAGCCATGATGCTATCCCTGGCAACACTGACAGGCAGAAACTAAGGCTGGTTTGTATCTTGCATTTGCTTTAGCTGTACACTGAGATTTACAGCTGACACTTCCTTTTGGTCCTGGCGTAAACACTATCATAAAGAGGTGAACAAACATTGTGTTCAGTTTCTGCTCTCTCACAGATTCCAAGTTTTGCATCATCATTATAACTGCAGGCAAAATAGAAACTCCAGTTTGGTAATGAGATACTAGCACTAAAATTTGGTATGCTTTCTCTCTAACATGCGCATGGGCTTTCCTATCCGCATGCACAGAAAATAATATCGGTACATTTTTTTCCGGAAAAGCTTCAATAACAATATAACTCTCAAATCTTTTTAACCACAAAACCCTGTCAGTGAAGCTGTTAATACCCAGGATGCAGCTCAGTAAGCTTATCCTATACACAAAAAAGAAAAATTGAGAAGCACAAATTACAGCCACAGTTTCATACCTGTACATGCCTCAAGTTCACTGCAAAGTTGCTTTAATGGTGTGGCAAATGTTGAGAATGTCCACATGGCCACAATAAGATTCTGGTAGAAAGAGTAATCTCTGGGGGCTCTAATGCACCCCATCCCTATTCTTCCTGACAGTAACTATGACAGAGCAGCGTCTTGGTGTGCAACCTCCTAGGTAGCTATCAAAATGCACCTTATGAAGTTGTGGAGGTTTAATACATCAGAAGGCCACTGACAATGGGAAGAAACACAGGGATAAACCTCATTATCTATATTTCTCTTAAGATTTGTAGAGCAACTTCTCATTTTTAAAACAATGAAAACTGACTAAGACACAGCAATTTCTTGGGAGACACAACTCCCCATCCCTGCCCCTGCTCCTGCTCCATAACCAAGTTGACTTGCAACATGTAGTCTCTCTAAATATATTTGTGTTAACTTCTACCAAATATTTAGTGAATGGGCCATTTAAGGGTAAGTAATAATAATTAAAACAAATATGGAAGAGTCCTTTGGAGAGCTTGAGGATGCTTGTTGTTTCCTGAAAATCCCTTCAGTGTAAACTTCCCAATAACTACCTCTATTGATAATAACGATAGTATAAAAAGGGTAGCTCTGGTTAATTCTTCGAAGATAATCTAGGGTTATCCTTCACTAGTCTATGAGTAACCTGTTGCTCACAGTGAAGTTCTTTCAGGCACATTTCACCTGACTTAATTCCGCTTGAATTTAGACAAGTAATACAGGTACTTAAACCAGAAGCTTAATCACCCTGAATGCTTTCCATAGTACATATCCAGAGGAGGAAGTCAATAATATAATACTTGTGCAAAATATTTTCGTTCTTCTGTTGCTTAACAACACACCCTAAGGATGCTTCTAGCTTGGATAGCTTGCTCACTCCCTTTAGGCCTGTGTTTGCAGTGCTAAATGCTTAATCTGCTGGACTCTTTTGTTGTATCTGTAAATGGTTAGAGAATATCACTGAATGAGTGTTACTTGTCTATTAAGGGAATAAAATTGTAAAAACATCTAATTTATCTTGCCTTTTACATTTGTATATTACCTATTAAAATCAACGTTCTTTAGTGAGTGATCACTAGGATTCCTAGGACTCCAGGTATTTTACTCTGTGATATGTTAAATATCAATGTAAACTGGTGAAAAAAAAACAACAACCCACAAAACAAACAAAACAACACACACAAAAAAAACCCAACAAGCAAACAAAAACCACAACCCCCCAAAATAAGCAGACAAGTGCATTTAATTACAGCTGTTTATGTTGACAAGGCTGAAGACCATGGAACAATGTGCTGAATGTAACGAGCAAGAATTGCCACACAGTGCTTTGCATGTTAAAAGTAATGAGGGCAGCCCAAACAAAATTATTTGCATTCTGTCCGACTTTGGTTTGAAAACACCATACAGTTCTACAGAATAGCTTAATTGCCTAGTATAGCATAATTGCCAGGCATGGGGAGTAATATAATTTACATGTCTGACCATGAAATGAACCAGGGGAACTGCTGGCTTTTGACTTAACTGAGCATTAGAATTGTTGGAAGTGTAAATTGAGATGTTGATCTTTGCAGCGGTACCTTATGTTTTAACTTCCTGCATCCTGGTGTTATGGACTCGTGGGTTTTGTTGAACCTCAAAACTGTCTACTGGGGGGAATCACAATGTGCCTGTGAGGCCACGGGTAGGGGTGGGAATAGTCTGCCCCTGAGAGCAATGTCTAGTTATGTCCTGCTGCAACACAGCCTCTGTGCAAGCAGGGTGAGAAAAGCTATGTGTACTTGGGGAGGTTACAGAATAGTACTGAACCAATACGCTTCTTAATCCAATAAAAATGCTAAGGATTTTTTTAACAGTGCAGCTTTAATGACTCCTGCTGTTTTCTGGGCAGTTAGCATGCATGATAGTCATGTTATTTATTTCAGTGACTTCCCCAGGATGTTCTAAATAATGAATAGAAAGATACTCTCTAAGCATTTGAGTTTACTTCTGCGAGTGTGTTTGTAATATAATGCTTACCTGTGTCATTTGCAGGAGGAGGTGATCTCAAAAGTTAGAAAAGCAAACAGAATTTGTTATATACTTAGGTGAAATATATCAGGCTATTTCTTGGGGAAGAAGCTTCAATCTGTGTATAAATTCTCTCATTTCATGGCTTTGTGTAAAATCGTTTATAGTCCTAAGATTTCACAAGACAGATTCATCTTCTGCTTGCTTTTAGTTTTTTTTTTTTTGAATGGACTTCTTATTGCGTGATTAGTCCTTTGTTGATATGGTGTTCAAAAGTATGTGAAGATAAGTACGAGCAAGAAATAGGTGTCTCACATTGTAGTGTTGAGAATAACTACAATTTTATTCCTTGTTGGAATGCTGGTACCAGGGAGAAATTGTACCTTGTATGGTTACAATCTGACAATGTTTCTTTGTATCAATATTGAGATTTCAATTTTGTCTCACTGTTGGGTTTATCCCACCCTTGTGGAGTTGTAAAATGCTTTATTCTTTTTCCTGTTTATAACTAGATTAAAAATAAGAAAGCTTGCTATTTTAGGGGTGGGACTTGGTATCCTCAGGGTTTTTTTTGTTGTTGTTATTGTTTTTAATTAAATGCTATCAAAAAAAGGAGAACCCTCTGTGGACCACAACATTAAGTCCTGGGTGAAAAATGAAGAAGTGAGAATAATCTGAGAAATCCAATATGCCAAGGACTAAGCAGTACAAGTTGTTTTGCGTGTCATGAGCAGAGTAACATTTATATTAAAAAACATGAGTGGCCTTCATTGCAAATACAGAAGATTGATTCATCGCCTCTGAGAAACAGTTGTCAGATTTGACTGTCACTTCACAGTCTTTGTTTCTGAACCTCAGGTTTAGGCAGTAGAGGAAAAAAAACACCAACCAACCAAAACCAACAGGCCTAAATATGGATTTGTTTCATTGGAAGCAAACTTCATCCATCAGGTTTACAATTATTCGCCTAAGTATAAATTACTTACAGTAGAGTAGTAACACACCTTCGGTCTGATTAAAGGACTGTTTAAGATGACAGTAATATTGGTAATGACTTCACTGAATTTTGGATTTATTTTGTTAAGAGAAAATAACCTTTCCAATGTCATTTTATTAGAGACATGCTGCATGGCTAAGCATGTACCATTCAATACACTATTTAGACATATTTCTTATTCTAGATGCATTACTGAAGGCATGTTGTGAACATTATGCATTTAAAATGAATTGAAATGGCATTCAAATTATTTTTATGTGGGCTTCATCTGCTCAGTTAATGGAGTTTAAACAAAACTGGTTTTCAGTTGTACCAAAGGCATGAATATTCTATGATTATATTGTAAAAAATGACAGAAGACACGCGGCCTCTTTCTCTGGCTGTTAGCAGAACTTTAACTTTCTGGCAAATACATGTTTTGTTTTGCTTTGTTCCTCTCGCATTTTGCAACCTTCAAGGGAATTTTGGGGGGGAGGTTTTTTCCGTTAGTTTGTTTACTTATTTATTTTAAGTTTTCAGATTGTCTAGGGCTTACTATTCTGACTACAGTTTTTTTCATGCCTGACCCTGTCAGTGTTACACTGGCTCTTACTTTTTAAAGGCACTGAGTAGGAAGTATATGATGATGATTAAAATTTTTCATCTGTGCTGCCTTTAGTCAAATAGACTTTACTTTTCTCTTTCCCTTTGCTTTTATTTGATATCTGTAGCTGGTGTTCAGTACCTGTTCAGTGAATACTTTGCATGCCCACTGTGATATAGAGGGGCATGAGTGGAAGCATGCATAGATTCATCCTGCCAAGTATTAAGTAAAAATCCCACAGTATTATTTACTTTATTTTTTTAAATATTCCTTATTTTTAAACCACCAAGACAAATAAACACAGATAAACACACCAGAGGAAGACAGAAAACCAAAGAGTGACAGAAAATTGCAAATCAAACTTGACTTGTTTTTACTTCTCAACAGGTTCACAGTCAGGATGTAACCTTCAGTAAAATGGAAACCTCTGAAGAAAGATACAGATAGCAGTTGGAGTTAAAAGTAGCGGATGAATATTTCTCCTCTTAAGCATCAGCTTTTTAAAACGCTATGGTGATTTGGAAAGCCCCAGGAGTGAACTGCAAAATTCTCCTCAGCTCAATCAATGGATTTCTTAGTCATTTCTCCGAGTCATTGATGTTCATAGATGGTGTGTGATGGAAAAAACACCATGTCTCTGTGTTTGTAGCCCCAACTTTTTGGATTAGTTTGCTGTATTGTTGAACCGATTTCATTTTGAAGGGCAAGGAGTGAATGTGATGGATTTATCTTCAGAGATGAACAAACATGGAAGGAATCCAGTAAGTCATAAGCTAGAAGATCAAAAGAAGGTAAGATTATTTTTAATTATACTTAATTGTATTTGAACCATTTACAAACTCTTTGATAATTTTTAGTAAAATGAAAATGAATGTGGTTATGAGGCTAAAGTAGTCTGCTATGCTCACACACTATTGCAGTGTAGTGAACTGCTGTTATGAGAATCAATTTCTTCATCGTCTAATAATTTTCTTCCTAATACTGCTGGATTGCCTGGTAACTTTTTGTTAAAAGCTCCCTGAATTTGCCTAACAATTTGCTTGACAAAATCTTTACTGCCTTTGAATGCTGAGTTCATGGCAGACGCTTCCTGATCGAAAGTGAGAAGCTGACATCAGCCTAAGACTGAGACTGTTATCTTCTACAGTGGATGTGTAGATAAACCCATCCCATTGTGTCCTACTGGTAGTTCTGTTGAATTTGGTTTTCTGATAATTTGTTATTGTTTAAGTTTTACCCTTTAGTACCCAGACAGTTTAAGCATGTAAATACATGCTTCCACAATATGGGAAATCCATTTGGAAGGCACACTTGTGCAGCAGATTGTCCCCAAAAGCTCACCTTCCCAATTCATCTCCTTTGCTTGCTCACAGTATAGTCTTGAAGGTTTTATAATGCTTATTTTGTAAAGCTCAGTTTTATGCTTTTTGATATCTTTGGGTCCTTCTATTTTCCCATGCTTTATTTGTCTTTTAAGATCACATTAATAGATTTTTCCTGACAAAAAATGGTGGGGGTTTTTTGTGTGGTTTTGGTTTTTGGTTGGTTGGTTTGGTTTTATGTTGTTCTTTTGGGGGGAATTGTGTGGGTTTTTTTTTTGTTGTGGTTTGTTTTTTGTTGTTTGATTTTTGTTTGTTTGTTTTTAATAATCTCCACTTTACTAGAAGTTCAAAACTTTAATACTTTTTTTGTGCTTGGGCTCTAATTTAAGGTCTGCACCGAATGAGAGAGAGAGCGCATTCTGCTGTAGTGTTCTGTGGCTGCAGTGTGCTTCATATTAGGCCTTCAAATTAGATTTACTGGCCTCCTTGAATTATTGCATAGGTTCAGTAGGGATGTTGGTATCCAAATCATGTATTGGAGTGCAGATTATATACTTTATTATTACATAGGCTTATTATAATAAATGCTACTGATTGGGTAGCTGATATGAAAGCTTCTAGCTAATGGTTTAAATAATTTTCATCTTGTTTGGGAAAAATACAAATTGGCAGAATTTTTTTTCAAAATAAATGGAACAACAATTTTAAGACCTAGAAAATCAAATTCTTACATTAACACATACAAATTTGAGGCACTAAAATCAAGTCACTCAATCACAGCTAATAACCCTTTAAACTACAGAGAATTGCACAAGTACACCAGGGTAACACATGTGATGAAATTATTGTGAAAATATATTTAACCTTAGAGTGTTTTTTTTGTAATGGGAAAGACACAGAGGTACATGATAGGAGATAACTGGTTTAGAGCACAGGACTTTTTCCAACTCATGATTCCTACCTTTCTGTGGCACAAAAGAAAAGCTGAGAAGTGTTAGCATTAATCTCACCATTCGGTGAACTGTTTTCTGAACCATTATTATCTGATATGGAATTGAGTATGCTTGAGTTCTCTCTTCCCCCAGCCACCCTCTTATTTTCAAAAGAATTTTTTTCCCTTCATGTCTAATACCTGCAGATTCACTTCTAGAGACTGACTCTTCAGATTGCTTAGGAGGAGAAAGTTTGTTTCAAAGAGGATCTGTTGTACCTCAGGGTCAAATGTTTTCTTTGAGCCAGTATGTGGATATTTCATCCAGCTGTAGAGCTATGCAACAACCACTAAAGTCTCTGCAGCTGCTAAAAGACTCTGCTCCTGTGGTGTGGTTGAAGCTGAAGAACTAAATGGGATGATAATAAACAGAAGTCTGCTTAGTTTTCATTGTGTTCAAGGATCCTAACTATTAATTTAATATCACTGATATTCTAGAACCAAGTTCCTTAGAGGAGGCTAATATTTGAATAAAATAAGGCTTTAAAAGTGATGGAGAAAATAAATAAGTGATAGTAATTTGGCCATCTCTCTACGCTGCATTGGTTGTAAAGCAAATTTCAAAATATGTTAGATAGAAAGAAGTGAAATAAAAATGGATCACTTCAGGAAATATTGACTGGTGTACTAGCTGACATGGATGTTGCTCTACCTGGATCAGGCCAGGCAGGAGTCAAGCTGAATTTCTTGAATCGCTCAAATACTGTAAATAAATGAAAAATATTCTTCTAGGAAGATCAAACTGTTGTGTGATTGCAGAATGTTTTGTCACTGGACTGTTTTCTGTATGTGGAACTTAAGAAAAAAATGAAATGGAGACAAAACTATTTTAATTAAGGATGTAAAACTTCTCAGGTAGTTTTGAAAATGAAGACTGTGCTTTAGCATTTTGCTTTTCTAATAATTTCATAGTTGTATCATATACAAGTTATATAGTTACTTTCCTATGATCTGGATTTGGGCCCAGACAACTATGTTTATATAATTTTCATGTTGTTAGCACATGAACCATCATGTCCATAGGGCACTCAGATATTCTCCTTATCTCAAAACCCATCAAATGCTATCATCTGCCTTTCAAATCTGTGCATAGTCATTTCATGGCTGCAGCACTGCCAAGCTCCTTAGCCTTTCCATAGCTTCATGATGCAATGACAGCTTCATCAATTTCTGGCAATAGTCTGCGTATGTTTGTGGGACTGGCAGATGTCTCTGGGCTGATGCTCCGGTGTTTGACTCTTGTTGTGTACAGAATAAGGCTCAGGGAGGAACGTGAGAGCATTGTGTAGCTGTGTGGAAGCGATAATCCAATTTCTGTGGTTGAAATGTCAGGGAAAGGAGGGCAGCAGGCTAACAGAGAGCAGTGTAATGAGGAAAAAGGTTTCAGAAAGATCATTGTAATCAATTAATTTGACCTCCTACAAAAAACAGACATAGAACTTCCTTCTATAAGTTCTTCTAGCTGGTTCAAAGCCTTGGCAAATTGGTAATGAGCTGGAATGGGCAGTTCTAGGCTGTCCATCAGCTTTATCTGCTTCAGGACTTTGTGTCCACAGTATCTTGGTCCAGAATGTGTCCTTTGTTTTTCCAGGCTGGATGTGCCAGTGATACAGCTCCATCCACGTAGAGACTACAAATATCTGAAGGGTGGGTGTCAAGTAGAAGGGGGCGGTCTCTTTTCAGTGGTGCCCTGTGATAGGACGAGAGGTAATGGTAGCAAGGTGAAACACAGGAAGTTCCACCTCAACAGGAGGAAAAACTTCTTCACTGTGAGGGTGACAGAGCACTAGAACAGGCTGCCCAGAAAGGCTGTGGAGTCGTCTTCTCTAGAAACTTTTGAAACCTGCCTGGATCTGTTCCTATGTGGCCTGTCCTGGGTGTTCCTGCACTGGCAGGGGGGTTGGACTTGATGATCTCCAGAGCTCCCTTCCAACCCCTACCATTCTATGATTCTGTGGTTTCAGGTTGAATGATGTGCTTCTGCATCTATTTTCCATTCCCATAGTGTACTGTAAATTCTTATTTTAAAATTATGCTAACATTAAAGGCTTTAGGACATAAATGCAAGTAAGTAGTAAATGCATGTATCACTGTTTACAGTGTGGTGTGCTGGTTCATGATTTTAGCACATGGTAAATGGTAGAGAGAGCTATGAACCAGCAGTTTGAATAACAGGTTTCTATAGGCAACTTTCTGCAAATAACCATTTTAAACCACAGAAAAAACTGCCATATCAACCTGCATTTCATCATTCAGCAGGGTTCTTCTGTTCTCAAAATCAACATAAAAATGTTTAATCTGCTGCCACATGCATGGTTTATGCTAGTTAAATCCGTAAAATACATACCCCAAATTTCCTGACTACTCTAGTCACTTAAATTTAATGTTTGCCCCCACAAGAAAGTCCTATTGTGACCATTTCTTTGACAGACTATCCAGGTTACTTGGTATCTTCAAAAAAACACCTGCTTGCTGCAGGCAGGCAAAGCCAAGCCTTTGAGCAGTGCTGCAGCTGTGGCCTTGTTAAAGTCTGGAGACCGGGGGTGGGAGCCTGAGACTGTGCTTTGCTGTGGGAGTACGGGTGCGTGTGAGGCAACACACAGGCAAGTGACTCAGACTGCAATACACTCAGGTATCATTTATGTACTTCACTGTGCATAAACCTATAAAATTGTTTCAGAACTATAGTAATGTAGAAAATGTTTCCAAGTAACGATAGTTCTCCATCCCTTAAAGGTCTGTCATATCTGCTTTGTCTGCTAATGAATTTACTGCCTTTTGTTCCACAGTATCTAAGGTGTTTCAGACAAGCCCACTGAGTCCCTGTCCTGACTCACACCAAAAGATGTGTGCCTTGATTTTAAATCCATCATACATAATATGGTAGTAAATGATATTCTTGCAGAATTACTGCTTTCTGAAAGGGGAACCCTTGTGCCTATGCTGACACTACTGACACATGGCTTGGAGTTTTATGCACACAGAATACTTGCTATGGCTACAGAGATAGTTTTTCATCATATTTTCCTTTAAAGTCTCTCAAATGAAGGCGTTGGTCCTTCTGTTTACAGGCCGATCGAAACCAGATGAAAATGAAGGGAAATTTTTCGTATTTTACCAACACCACCCTAAATATGTGCTTTATAATTAAATATGAGAAAGTGCAAGGATCTTAGTTGCTTTCAGAACAAATTGCATTATTTCCTTCAATTTTTCTTTTTGTAGGCATATAAGCCACTGAACTCAGAGGATTTTTTAACAGACACCAAGACTCTATTACTGGTCAATAATTAAATATAATTAATGAGCAGGAATACCAAACAAGCTTTGTCTACTGTTGGATGTTTTGCTGTCTCCCTGGAAACCACTTGGACATTAACTAAATGTCCTATAATCAGTCAATTTTTGTCTGATAGCATAAAACAGTAGGTTAATGTTAAAAGTATCATGCAGTCTTGTCATGCAGTTCTTCAGAATTCAAATCAAAAGAGAATATTTAGAAAGGTCATATGAAATGGGGGTAATCAGCATGTACATCACACTTTTCCTCCATCCATTCCTGCTTCATTTACGTTGTTATTCAGTGGATGGAACAATATTTTTGGAAACTCGGATGTCATCACCATGAGATAGTTGGGCCAGGGCCAGGAGCACAATTTGGACTCGCAAACATGCTCATATTGCTGTGTCTGTGCTCCCCATTTTCATGTCTCTGTTCTCATTTTTACAACTAATGCTGCAGGCACCTAACGTCTGTTTTTAAAAATAATGTCATTAAACATTGGGTAGGCCAGGGCTGTTGATATTCTTATTTAATAGCTCATTTTCATTTGGGGACCTAGGATCTGGATGATGTTGCTTGTTATCTCAACAAAAAAGTTTATTTCTCCCATCCTGATTTTACTTTTCCCTCTGAGGCAGTTTTCTCAGAGTTTCTCTTCTTCTGTCTCCCACCCCAGTCTCTTCTACACATATATTCACACACACACACACATATATATATGTGTGTATGTCCATCTGCCCAACTGTGTCTCGGTCAGGGGATGCTTTGCAAACAACTGGAGCTCTGAAGATGTGCTGAAGAGACAGATTCTTTAAGCTCAATGTTCACTGTTATCCTTTATCTCACAACAGCTGGTAGTTGTTTTTTTTTCCAGGATGTATACTCAGTGTTTTAACCAAAAATAGTGAGATGAGGTGATAGTGAAGGAGGGGTCGTCAGAGCTGAGGGGAAAGGCTTATTCTCTTTCTATTTTGCTGCTGGTTTTACTGTGATACCTTTGAATTAGGCAGAGATAGGAAGAGCCCACACAGCTGATAAGAAATGGGCTGTTGGAATAAAAATACAGCTGCTTTCCAAATTCCTTGCTCTATCAGTCTGTCATCTATTACCTTCATCTTTCCCTTAAGCTGTCTCCCTCCATACTCCATCAATTTTCTGTTTCAAAACTTCAGTTAGAAAGACTTGAATTATTTCCCTTTTTGTCAAACTCCCTGGGGCCCCACCACCTGACTCCCCTTGCTCACTGAATTTGTTCTGTGCACTCTGCTAGTGCAGTTGTTCCAATTAAAAAAAAACCCAAAACCTAATCTTTACAGACTCAATAATGTTAAATATAATTTTATGAAATATGAAAGTCATATTTAATAATTCATAAAGTAAATTCATGTCCTCTGCTGCATGCTTACATGTTTTGGGTTGTGTTTTTTTTTTTCCCCCTATTGGAGAGAGAACCATTATGTAAATAAGATAGTAAACATTTCTTTTTTAAATGCTTTTTCTTTTGCGTTGCCTTCCCAAAGCCACTATCTGCAACAAACTCTCGATTACAGAGCACTATTTTGGCTCAGTGTTGCACCACAACTGAGAAATTAAATACTGATTAATTAATTATTTTCTTACAAGATGCAGCCGGACAGTATCTTTTTATTTCAGTAGTATGCTTTGGTTTCTTAGCTGATTGCTTTTCTTCCTACTCAATGCTGTCTTTAAGCTATTGCTGTTAATGTATGTGTGATAACTGAATAAAACTTGTTTAAGTATACCAGGTGAAAGTTGTCACTGCCTGGTTGGATGGAGCTCAGCTGCTTTGCAGTTGCCTGTGCTGGCAGATTTCTGCATAATCAGATAACTAGAATTAATACTATGTTGTATGTACACATATATGGTTTTGGATATACATTACAGACTAGAGTGAGAGGAAGAAAGCTTCTCGCTTGGATGGTGACTCTTGCCTTCCCCTTCTTGCAAAAAACTAATGCTATTACTTACTGGCCTTGCTCTTCACTTACTACTAAAGGCACAATATCCCTTTCCTACCCATTGGCTTGCTATTAGTACATATGCAAAGGTAAATTTAATCATCTTGTCTCAAATGTTCTCATTTAATTTGGAAGAAGATACAATGGCTAAGCAGCAGGTAATATCTCATATTACTCAGTCTTCTCTAGGTTGCCTCGATGGTTACAAAGTATCTGTAAGGTTTTCATTTGTCAAGTATAAAAGTAAAGATGGCTAGAGGCTCTCTACCATAAATCCCAGTTTTTGATTGCTATTGCTTCTAGCTTTTTCAAAGAAAGCTCTTGTTAGCCTCAGGACAAAGAACAATTTAAGTGATAATAAATAGCTAATCTAATAAATCATATGACTTTCTTATTTGTTGCTTGTCTGCAGTGACATTGCAAAATAAGGAAATCACTGTAATTGTTATTTAATATTTCCCTGATCTTACTGATTATTTGTTAATAGTGTTACAGATATAATATTTGTTTATCTGCTTTTGTCTTGAACTTGTCATTTGGGAAAATCTTCTGTACTTAGAGGATGAAATGGAGATTACAAAAGGGTTGGGCTTCAGAAATTGTGTGCAACCATGGCCTGTCTTTTCCCGTCTAAGAAGGAGCACACGCTTGAGAAGCTGTAGCACAGAGAACTCTGCAGTGGAGAACCTGAATGGAGGCTTCTAGGTGATCTTGCACTGTAACATTGTTTTGGGATTTTTATCACCCAGCTTCATGAAGATCAATGACTTCGAAAAAGCCTTTTGAGGGTTTTGCAGTTTGAAGTATGATCTTTGAAACAGGGATGATTCTGTAATGAGTGAATTAGTGAACCCTGCTTGCTGACTTTTCTTAAGTATTTTAAAAAATCGTATGGATGGTCCTGTATCAAAATCTGCATGCAGGGTAAATACCTATTTTCTTGTCTCCTTTTTCTTGAATTTTGAACTTCCCATGGAATTTTCTTTTACTCTGATCCAGGATGTGTACAACAAAGACTAAAAAATGCATAGCCAGGTTCCTCTCAAAATGTTGGGAAGGGTAAGTAAAAATAATCTGAACCTTCTTATTCCAGTTCCGGACTAAAGCTGGTTGTCTGAAAGATATGGCTAGATCATTTTGATACCAATGTAACTATTTTTTCTGCTTTGATATCAATTTCACTTTTATGTTAAGTGAAAGACACCATAGTGCTTCTCAAGTAGCTGGGAAGACTTTTCGGGTTTTTTTTCACCACATTTGTGTTAGGCTAGTTGGGCTAGTTTCTCTAAATCATTCTGTATTGTTACTTTGAGATTTTAACTGAATCCTAAACTCAGGTTAAGGACTCTGCATCTTCGTCATTACCTCTGTATGTTTGCATTACAAGTAAAGCATTAACGAGTACTGTTGTTGAATCCATCTGTTGTGGATGGAAATCCTACCTGTTTGTCTCTAACTCCCCTGAAACTCTTTAACAGTTGAACTTGGAAGGAGAAACATCTGCTGATGTATCAGAAGAAATAAACCAGTGAGGGTCTGTACTGCAGTATGCCTTTGTGGGGGAAATTTAAAGGCTTTTTTAAGACTGCATTTTTTTTATATGCTAAAGCAAGAAATTTCTTGAGAGACTGTATGTGCCTGTTTATAAAGCAGATTTAACCTCTTAAATTGATTCTAGATAGATCTAGCCTTAAGCAATATATAAGGGGACAGCCCTGTTTTGTATTGTGGCTTTTAGCTTCTGAATGCAAACATCTGGTGGAATCACTGAGTGATAGCCAACAGCAATTAATAGTCCCAAATTAAACCAGATCCTGTTTTCTAGACACAGTGCATAAATATGCACTCTGAATAGATTGAGAAAAATCTCGCAAAACTTGATACAAATGCAGAAATTATGCACAGAGAAATTTAAACCCTTGCTTCTACAACTGAGTTTTCTAGGTGTCGTGTTTGGTTTTGTTTTTTTTTGGTTTTTTTTGGGGTTTGGTTTTTTTTTTGTTTGTTTGTTTTGTTTTTGTTTTTGTTGTGTTTTTTTTTTTTCCATGCTTACTGCAGGAAAAGTATGTGGGGAAAAAAAGACCCTAAACGTGTAGCATTAGAGTCAAGGTATATTGCTGAGGCTGCATTAGTTTGTCACATTAGTTTCATAATGCAGACAGACCTTAAATGTGAGTCTCTTGAGTCTGGGTATTATACCAGAATGGAGGACTATGGTTTGTTACAACTTAAACTGAAGTGTCAGGGCACATTCATGCTGTGTTCCAATAAAAGAATATTGCTGGGAGATTCTTCGTTCTTATTTTTTAATGCCTCGGTACTGGTATTAGCTTTTTTTTTTTTTTTCCCACAGTGCTGAGGTGCAAAAATATGTACATTAAAATTCTCTGAGGTTTTCTACAATTGTCAGTATCAGGCACAGCTATTTCACTAACAGCACTTGTACCCGAGTTATCACACGTAGGTTTTTCCAGGGAAAGGGATAGCTCATGGCATCCAGGACTCTATCCGGAGGTATGTAGCAAAGCAGCTGCTGCTCTAGTTGAATGTTTATTATTCTTGAAGGAAAAATAAACCTGTAGTTGAAATGCAAGTCAGCAGGCTGGCTTTTTTAGTTGGGCTCTTGATTTTTTGTGTGTGCGTGTGTGTGTGTCTGCTCCTTCTTTCTTTTTGTTGTTGTTGTTTTCTTCTTTCTGTCAGGTATATTCTCCTTACCTGTCATGTTCCCTCTAACCTTGCTGTATGTTTGCCCTCTATATGTTTGTTTTCATTTTCCTCTTTTCTTGCTCCAATTAAGTCAGCTTATATATTTTTTTCAGTATATGTAGATATACAAACATGCAAATAATTGTATGAATATGTACATTTTCACACAGATTTGTGTGTACAAGTATTCTGATATGTTAAAATGTTTTGCTTTCTCTATTTATAGTTGTTTCTTGATTTTTCTGGAAAATATCCTTCACTCAGGGTCTTTGTCACCCTGTCTGTTCGTGAGTATGCACATGTGTGGTGCCTAGAACAGGAGTCATCTGTCTGCAACTAAAGGCACTTAATTCTTTTAAAACAATAGTAGCAGCAGTTCTATGATTTAAAACTTTTATATTGTTTAAATTGGGAATTTTACATTTTTTCAAAATTTACATTTCTTAAATTCTGTTGGTGAGAAATTTTTGTGTCATTTGTTTCCTCTTGTGGAGCTTGTCAGTATTCTACAGCTCAGTCAGAAACGTGGCATTTTGCACTTAGTTCCTGGTAGAAGAGGCAACCTTAAAAATACTGTCAGTCCCCATGTCATCTCACAGACATGGAACAAGGGGAGCAAACGTCCCTCTTTATCTGAGTCCCTGAATCAATGCCAGTAATAAGTTGCATGATAAATCCATAACAGAGGGTACAGTTATTTGTATGTACGATGGAAGCATTGTACCAATAAAAAAAAAAGGGGGGGTTGGGGGGAGCTGCCAGTAATCTTTCTTTTTTTTTTTTTAAAATTGCTTGATGTAAACACTGTGTCCATAATTTGTCATTTGGAAGGGATAATTTCCAGCAGGTGTTCTTTTTGGCTTGGTTACAGAAGTCGGATGACTTTGGATTTATTGTTGGCATCATAAATGAGAACCAAAGGAGAATACAATACACAAATGCATAGTAATTCAACATCATAACTTCTAGAACACTAGCAAGTATTCATAAAGCAGTAATACATGTAACCCCCAATGATGGGCATCATCTAAAAACAGCTTTTGCCTATGGTTACTATAAAATATGCTCTTAAATCTTAAATATATTGCCTACTTACCTGATGTGTAGTGATTGAGGTACATACTGACTTCTGGATGGTGATCTCTCTCTCTTTCCTTTGTTTATTTGATTGTTGTTTGTTTGTTTGTTCTTTTTCTTTTTGTTTTTGTTTTTTTTAAATATGTTGACGTCTTAAAAAGAAATTACCTTAGACACTTCTCACTTTTAATGCTGTTGAGGTAGGAGATCAATATTAAAACCAAAATGCTGGAAGGTGGTTATTTAGTTATTTAGTACTCTACTGTACTCAGAATAGAACAGTTGCTGCTTTCTGAAACACCATCTGTATCTGTAATATGCAATAGCTTATTAATAATACAGATAAGCCTATTACTATATAGCAGTTGCTACTCTATCACTTTTATAAAGGAGGATGTATGTACAGTTTGGAGCAGAAAGACTAAAGGTCACTTTATTTCTCTTCTAGCTTTCTCAATTTTCTTTGTACCCTCAGGGACGTTGTTTTTCAATTTTATCCATCTGTAAAATTAAAAGATCTCCTGAATCATTGATAATTGATTTCTTTCAGAGCATTAAGATTGTCAGATTGAAGATTGAATGTATTTGCTTAGTGTTTAAAATGAATGCACTGTGCTCATGGCTATTCATTTGCATTGTGGTAGAGGATAAGAGTCCGAGTCGTGAACCAGGATACAGTTGTGCTGCTGCTGTATTAACACTGTAAAAAAAGATTCTGTCTGGCTTAAAGACCTTACAGTTGTCATTTTCCTTGATTCCACTTTTGTATTCGGTGCCTAAGAGTGGATTGGCTTTTTCTTGGTAGGATATGATCTCCTCTACAAACATCACTTAGGAACTAAGTTGTACTGTGTGCAAGAGAGGAAGGAGAAGTTTGTGTACACAAAGGAAGGAACATACATATTTTTTCTTTCTGTCATGCTCACCAAAAGCTTACAATATCTAAGCTGTTACTGTGTTGCATCTATATTTTCTCCTAATTTCTCGATTTTTCTCCATCACAGTAATCTAAGCATACTCGCAGGAGTACAGCAGCCCATTTTTTGTGCATTAGAAGGGGGAATGCATGCTTACTTTGTTCTCTTCAGGTGGTAGCTGAAGTAGGCGGTACTTTCATGTCATTGTCCCCTGATACATGACTACTTCTTAACGATGCCACTTACTCTTTCTGTGTATTTCCAAATGGTCACTTAAAGAAATAATTTTAAGAGGAGCAAATGGATCAGTTAGGTAGATGGGAAAAAGAGATAATAGAAGAAAATTACAGAATCTTCTGAACATTCTCCTATGCTAGTTGAGATAACCAGGATTTTGTTCTTTTCTAAAGGCAGATGGTGATCATTAAAATGTGCTCTGGAGTAGCATCAATCCTGGGGTAAAATGAGCTTTCTGTCTAAAAATTCAAAGGAGCTCCATTCTTAAAAAAAAAACCCCAGCAATGCAGGCTGATTTGTTGAATTGCTATACATACAAAAAATAATAAAATGATGCATAAAACCAACAATAATGAGTCAAAGCTGTCTGTTGGGAGTTAACATTACATTAAGATTTAATTTATATCTCTTGCAGAAAGACTTCAATATTCCATGCTATCCCATGCTCAAAAATAATGAGCGAAATTGGTATGCAAACATTATAAACAAAGATGATCCCAAGACTAAAAGTCCTAAGTGCATCTGTAATTCAGAAGTGCCAAAGAGTGATTACGGAGACCTCAGAGTTGAATTTAGCCCATCATAAGCAGAAAAAGTGCATGTTTTCTGCTTTGCTCCTCTCTCCTCTCCCCTAGCGTTTTTGTTCAGTTTTGGTAGCACAGTAGTGCTGTGAGCAAACTATTAAATCTAAAAAGAGGTGAAAAAGACCTTTAACAGTAGTTAGCCTTTTTTTTGCCCTTTAGTCATCTGTATACATCGATCAACTGATTAAAGCAAACAAAGTCATTCCTCCACAATGTGTGTAATAATTATGGCCAATGCAAATTTGATCTGTAAAAAATCTTGTGTTATCTTGATGTGTCAGTTCATGGCACAGTCAGAAAGAAAGGCGGAGTTGTCATTTGTTAGCAGAACAGCTGGCAGAACAGACTGGAAGTTGTGTTCTCCAGGAATTAATTTTTTACCAAGGTAAGTTCAGTTGCAGATTTTAAACCGTTAAATTTGCAGCTCAGGCTGTGCTGCTTGCCTGGGTAACAATATAATTTCAGAGGAGATAAAAGAGAAACCGTGGAACATATGCTTAGAGGAGTGCTGTTCTTAATTTTTATTTTCCTCCCCTGTAAAGGCAGTTTCAGTGACTGAGGTTGATGGATCTGACAGCTGCCCAGGGAAACCAGAGACTCTTCTGTGGGGAAGTAACTACATGTATGCTATATAATCATTTTTAATGTCTCTTTTTTCATTTTCTTTCTTAGTAGTACCTTTCTTAATAAATCAACAACTGAAGTCTCATTTAGGGGTAAAAATTAATCCATTATTGCTATTTAATATTTTCAAAATGTACTTGTTTCTCTCTATTATGAGATACTGGTTAAGACAATGTATTCTGAGTATTTTTTCCTTCTTTCCAGTTTTTCCTTCTTTCTTTACTGCAGCATATATTTAGGAATGCTATGGACACAATATTGCTAGATGTACAGCACTTGAATTGGGAGAGTTCAAATAAAGAAAAAGAATGAAGGGTTGAGAGTTCTCCATGGCAAAAAAACCTTTTTTGACTTAAATATTTATTTCTGTGTGTGTGTTTAATGAGGTTTAACATTTTTAGTCTCTAATACCATACATTGTGATTGAAGGGGCAGGGAAGCACATGTTATATTTGCAAGATGGTCTCTCACTGTCTTGGTACTCTGTCTACAAATGAGTCTTTGTAAGTGCTCCAGGCATGTTCCCATGAGTGTAACTTCATGTTTCTTCTACTAAATTATACTATGAAACACTTCTCAAAATCAAATCAATAGCTGCATGTGAGTTTTTTAAGAGGCGTAGTATTGGTGGCAAGCTCATGGTTAATGTTGTGTTTAGATTTACACTAAAATACTTCACAGTTATATTCTAAAGGTGTTATTACCCAGACCTCTTAAATAACAGTGGGAATCTTTCCAGTGTTTTTTTGGCAGGCTTTCTGTAGAGCCTTTCAATTTTTGATGTAACATCTTTTTGCAAAAAGTCCTTACTAAAATTTTAAAGAAGCAGCAACTAACACTGGTCTTCTTGCAGTGCCGTAGGCTAGGAGAAGAGACTGCTTGTGGGGTACTTGTGCTCTGTATGCTCTGGGGTGCTGCAATCAGTGGTTACCCTACAGCCCATCTATCTGAGTAAAGACCACAGCCTTCTTAAGAAGGAGGAAAATGTAGATGACAACAAGATAGTGGAGGAGCAGCTTTCCCAGTCATTCCTCCTCTTCAAAGCTCATCTTTTTTTCATACTCAAAGGCAGCTCACCTACTAGGGGGAAGATGAGGAAGGTGGATGAGAAATTTAGGCAGGTGAGATTTTTATTTGTTTTTAGAATTTGTGTGGAAAGTAAGTTGGAAAAGTTCTTATAGAAAGTTCAGGGTAGCATAATGAGACTTGTGTCCTTAGAGACATTTCTAATAATTCCCAATTTTCTCAATATCAGATCGAACTTTATTTGTATTTTTAGTTCATTTCCACTCTTTGATGCTTAAATTATTGTGCTTGTTTTATAGCACTTTTATTAGCTTTTAATAGAAGTATCAGCTTTTAGCAGTGTAGAAACTTAGCTTCTGATTTGTATTGAAATTACCTTGAAACAGCTCATGCCACCAATGTAGTATCAGCCACTGACTTATTTTTTACATTCACAAGCATTACATGCTAGTTCTGAAAACCCAGATGCAGTAAACCTCAGAGTTTTGAAACTATATATTACACTCTGCCTGAAAATACACTGGTATATTAATATATTTGTCAATTTCAGATATATGCAAATGTTAGGTTGATTTTTTTTCTACTTTCATGTTCATTATTTTTGTAGGTTTGATATTTGGCCATTTTTAGTTATTTGGTGGGTTGGGTTTTCTTTGTTTGTTTTGGATTTTTTTATTTTTATTTTCGTTAATTTGTTTTGCTTTGCGAGTTGTAAGTGTCCAGGTTTCCATTCATATGGAAATAAAACCAGAAGATGACAGTATTTGTTCTACAGTTTCATGAGGATGACTTCTAATGAGAATTAAATTAGACTCTTCAGACAGTGTGTATCTACAATCTGGATTTTTCAAATGACATTTTATTTTTGTTTTCTTAATATTCTTGGCACAATTAAGGAAGCATCCATTTATCTGGTTTGAGTAAACCTTAAAAGAGTGGTTGTGAAAAGAAGATTTATTGTATTAGGAGGCAATGGATACTTGCCTTTCCTTGTAGTTTACTATTCATTTGAATAATAGATGTCTATAAATGGTCTTGTAGTATTAATTTCAATAAGTAATGCTGATATTGTCTGACATTATTTGTGTGGTACCCAGCATCCCCATTTTCAGTATTTTGATGATTTAACAAATAAAAAGTTTACTCTTCATACATGATGGGAAGAGATATTGATAATAGGGAGAGAGCAAGATTGTCTACTCACAGAATTGAGGAATGGGTGAATGAAAAATTATAATACAAGGGATAAAGTAGTACCTCTGAGTTTGGGCAGTACAGTAGCTTGTGTGACTGAGGACACTGGCAAAGCAAGGAAAACCAGCAATGCCTCTATGCTCCCCCTATAGCACAAACCCCTAGAAACTGCTGTAAACATGGTAACAGTCGTGACATGTCAAATGTTCATCTGACAGTTGCTGATCTCAAGACTATTAGTCTCATTTTATTACCACATTCTGTTTTCCTTCTCTGTTTTTTTTCCTTTCCTCTTTTTCCTCTGAGTCCTCCTCCCATGGTATTCTATCACAGACTGAAGGTGCAAGTTCTTTGGGGCAGTGACTTCCTTTTTACAGCATGTCTGTGCAGTGCTTGGTTAAACTAAGCCTTTAGCCTGATGTTTCACTTACAGGGTAGTCATCTTAAAGTTTAGAAAATGTGGTTTGTTTTTGTTTGTCTGTTTGTTTTTTTTAATGCTGTTAAAAGAATACAGATAAATTTAGTTCATTCATTATTATAACACAGAGTGGACATCATCTATTTTAGTGCTGTCATTTCACAGATAGGCACCCACTGGATGTCTGCATGCCACGTGCAAATACCTGTCTTTGGCTTGGCCTTGACAGCAGCTGCCTCAGTGAAGAATAAGTAATTACTAGGACTACTGTTATTTCATACTAATTTATATTCTGGAAGCATTTTGGAGTTATAGTCAGGGCCAGGAAGTCTCGTGGTGGTAGATGTTTCTTGTATACAAACAAATCATAGGTTGAATTTAAATGTAGGCAGTCTAAACAAAGATAAGCAGGATATTTTGAGGAGCTAGTCCACTTTAAGAGCTTTCCAATACCAGGCACCTTCTTTTTACTTGAAATTACACATGCCCTCACTACACACAGATACATGTACTTGTAAATGTCCTGAGTAAAATGTAATATTTGAAGGCTATAAATCTAGCTACACACTGGATATGTTATAGCATATTTTTTGTGTAGAACAACTTGACAATTAAAGTTATGTCAGTAATTTAGAGTGCTACAGAATGACATAATCTAGTGGTGTTTTTTAGTGTATGTGTAGCTGTACTTTCATTTAGTGACATGGTCAAAGTAATGTAGCAGAAATGTCAGCTTCCTCTTGGGAAGAGAAGATGCCATGTTCAAGACTTGCGCTTACCACTTGCACTTACTTTTATGTTTTTTATCTATTCCAAAGGCTTGCTTCAATGTTTTTAGTATTTCCTGTACTTTATTTTATAAAATAGAACACATAGCTTAATGAAAGTGTCAGGTATTATTCCTTATTATTCCTTTTTTTTTTTAAATAAATCCTTAGCCTCTACTTTTCCTTTTTGTTTTATGTTGATAGCATTTCATGTGAGGGTTCAACATTAACCCTTTCAATCACAGAATAGATTTTGTTGTTTTTTCCAAAGAAATAAATGTACTTAGAGGATATTTACTTAAATGAGAGGTGACACCTTTCATATTTACCTGTAGTGTTGTTAATTAATGCTAAGATGCCTGAAAAATAACTTCTCTCTTCCTTTTTCCCTGATTTAAGTGAGTATAGGTGCTGATGACAGTTAGACAGGAATAAACTTTTTGAAGGAGAAAATCATAGAATTGTAGAATGGTAGGGGTTGGAAGGGAGCTCTGGAGATTGAGTCCAACCCCCCTGCCAGTGCAGAAACACCCAGGGCAGGCCACACAGAAACAGATCCAGGCAGGTCTTGAAAGTCTCTAGAGAAGAAGACTCCACAACCTCTCTAGGCAGCCTGTTCCAGTGCTCCATCACGCTCACAGTGAAGAAGTTTTTTCCTCATGTTGAGGTGGTACGTCCTGCATTTCACCTTGCTATCATTACCTCTCATCCTATCACAGGGCACCACTGAAAAGAGACTGGCCTCTTCTACTTGACACCCACCCTTCAGATGTTTGTAAACATTAATAAGATCCCCTCTCAGTCTTCTCTTTTCCAGGCTAAAGAGCCTCAGGGCTCTCAGCCTTTCCTCATAAGAGACACAGTCATCTTTGTAGCTCTCTGTTGGAAACTCTCTCTAGTATTTCCCTGTCCCTCTTGAACTGGGGAGACCAGAACTGAACACAATACTCCAGATGTGGTCTCACTAGTGCAGAGTAGGGGGAGAAGAACCTTCCTCAATCTGCTGGCCACACTCTTCGTTATGTACCTGAGGATACCGTTGGCTTTCCTGACCACAAGGGCACGTTGCTGTTCCATGGATAACTTACTGTCCACCAGGACACTGAGGTCCCTCTCCATGGAGATGCTTTCCAGCAGGCCTACCCCTAACCTGTACTGGTACATGGTTTTGTTCCTCCTCAGGTGTAGGACTCTACACTTATCCTTGTTGAATTTCATTAGGTTTGCCTTTGCCCAGATCTCCAGTCTGTCCAGATCTTGCTGGATAGCAGCACAGCCTTCCAGTGTATCAGTTACACCTCCCAGTTTAGTAAAATGGTAACACACGGAAAGACTTAACTACTTTTGGGTTTTGCACTGAAATCAGTGCACTAGGCCAAAATTATGTGAGCATCTTGAGAAATTAACATCTGTTATAGTGGCTTCTAAATCAATGTACTCTGTAGAATTGTTGGTACTCTTGAGACAACTTTGCCTTTAGCTAAATCTGTGCTACTGCACTGGGAGATAAAAGCCTGTTGTCTGAGAACAGCTGAAGTCAAAATGTAAAGACCTTCAAGTCATGCATATGCCACCAAGAGTAAAACTTGATCTGCATAAGTTATTTTTCTGCAGTTGGTGTTACACAATCTGAAAAAAAAAAAGAAGAAAGATTGATTTTTCTGTTTCAAGGTGGGGTGTAAAATGTCCCCACCTCTCCCTCTCGTACATTTGATGTGGATATTATGGTAGAAGTAAAAAAATGTTTTACATTTTGCTTTCAAAAGTGTCAGTAAGCACTGTCATTGAATGAAGCAGTGGAAATAAGCGTAATTTAGTATTTCCAGCTCTTCCAGTGTATAAGGTCATCCTCTTTGCACTACTACTGTAACTGAACACATCAACATGGTTGGTTACAGAGCTTGTCCGTGTACCATATAAAAGTTCAAAGGGAGGACATTTCTGAAGGACCTTTTAGGGGATTCTATGTTTTTCATGTTGTTTTCCCCCTCTTCCCTCCTCCCCAGTTGAGAAGGTATATACACATGTAGGTATAAAGATTGCTTATTATCATTTATCTAAATGGCTACTGAATTTATATATATGTACTTTTTATAGATCCCCTGACTTCCATCTCAAGAAAGAAGAGAATAAAAAGGAAATAAGAGCTTTAAAAACCCTTCTAGTTTAGGCTTCTAGCATTTAGAATAGTGTTTTTGACCTTTGAGCAAAAGAACCAAAGTAGTGATAGGTATGCAAACTCAAGTATTTTAATAGGATTTGCTTCTGACACAGTTGAATTTATGAATAGCAGTGACAGTGGCTTCTGTTTATTCAAAGTAAAGGTTCACTTGGTATTTTTAAGCTACAGATGTTATTTTCATCTTTCTTCAGAAAATTCAATCTTTTGATTTAGAAAAGTTTTATGTTCTCAGTTTATTTCTTTTCCTAGAGCTTGATAGCTATAGTCCAATTTGTTCTTTATTAAATTAATTTAACTATCTATTTTCAATTTTCCATGCTTTACATTATACTTGAACTCATCCATATTTTCAATGATCATTAATCTGGAATGTTTCTTTCTAACAAAGATGTGATGTTAACAGTCTCTTCACTGTACTCCTATTTTTGTGTGGCTGGAATCTCAAGTAAAAAGAAAGACTTTGTTTTGTTTTGGTTTGTTTTTTGCTGGTAGTCTTTTTGATCTAATATTTTAAGCTTTACTAAAAATGAGACAAACATGAAAATAGAGATTTAAATTTAAGCCATCTAAATATTAATTTAACCTGTCTTGAAAATACATTTATAGATTTAAAAATTCTTTGTAAATGCAGTAATTACTGTAGTACTGGCCAAATAATTAATTGAAATTATACTAAGTATGACAATTAAACATTAGCAGGTTTGTGATAATTACTTATTGTCTTATTCTCTTACCTGTGCGCATATATTTATGTAATGTACCCTTAGACTTTTTGTGTGTGTGTATATAAATCTGTGTAATATTTATTTCTTTAATACTGCTATAAGATAGAGAAGTCAGTGTCTTTGAGTATAACTGTGTTGCCACTGGTGGTGGTGAGTGTGCCTGATATGTTCTTTTGATTTAATGTAAATGTACTTTTTGGAAACAATTCTATGATTGGACCTGAAAAATAAATACATGCATATAAAGAACAAGACAGAGATATTTGGAAGGTACTGAAGGAGAATAACTCAATTTGTTTATGCATTACTGCTATTCTGCTCTTGTTTTTTTTAATGACTTTCAAGCAGGTACAGTCAGAAACTCATACAGGCATATCACATTAGGCCTACTCACAATGTACTCATAAAAATTCATAAATATGATAAAACTCCAGAATTATGCCATTCAGACAGTATACTTTATTTGCATAGACATGCAAATAGAATTAGAGATGTTCAGGATCATTGCTGTTTAACATCCATGAGCCACTGTAAATAGTGAGAGCATCCTTGGCAGTTATGAGGTTGTCAGACCATCTCCTACTGCCTCAAGTCATGTGGAGAAAGGCTGTACTGGCATGAATCAGAATGATGTCTGTGATGCTCCTCCAAACATCTCTGTGATGGAAGGAGAATAGGGACCCCATGTACTAAACCACCTGTAAGTTTTCTTACTCTGTACTAGAAGTAACCAGACAGCTTCTTCCACCCATTGTGGCCAAGCTCTTGTATTAGTAGACATAACAGACCAGGAGGAGGACACCCTTTTATTACTCTTGACAGTGAACAAAAGAAGATAGCATTGGCTAAGATGTTTCTCAGAAAGTTATAGCAATTTTTACTTCTTTTAACTATTTAACTGACATGTTTTGATTTTGAGCCTATGTTCTGCAGGTGCTCTTTCGCTAGACACACAATTCAAACTGAATTTCAGTGATTTGTCTTGGTAAAGAATCCAAAAGTGCAACAGAAAACTGAATTAATGTATAAATGTGTCCTCTCTGCATCACGAATGTGAGGCGTGAGTTGTGACCTCTGTTCACAAGCTCTTCACTAAAAAGAAACTAATCTTGCAACCTGTCCTGAAGGGCAACAAATCATATTTGAGCCACTGGATCCAGTAAAGGAGTAGATTATAAAACTGTTAGGTTCACACAGTGAAAATTCTGTAGAGACTTTCCCTTGTTTTTAACTGCAAGATGTTCAGTTTTGGCAGTATAGATTGGGAAGAGAATTAGAAAGAGGCAGAGGAACACTAAACCAAGGGAAACTTTGTATCTAATCCCTATGCCTTTAAACTCCAGGTAAAAATCCTCAAGTAAATTGGGTTATTTTGTTTCAGCCTTGCTTTTCAAGTAATTGTAAGTACTGTAGGAAAAGGATTGTAGTAGTGTAACCTGTATTCTGGATCATGGTGACTTCTCTGAAAAAATTGTTGCAGTCAAGGAGCAAGAGGTAGAAATCAGAACTCTCTATAACTGGTCTGAGGAAGATCTGATCAAACTAAGGGAGAAATGCCATGCTTTCTAGAAGAGCTGGTATGATACTCTTGTGTACTGACTTAAGTTGCTTGATTTAAGATTGTTTAACATTTTTTGTTGCATTAATTTTCAGAAGTGAGTCAACCTTCATAGAAATTTATAGTAAACTGGGGTTTGGCAGATTCTTGTCCTGGAATGGATGTTTGACTAGAGAGAATTTTTTGAATCGGAGGTTGTTTTGGACAATGTAATGATCCTAGGTTTGCTAATTAAATACTAAAAATAACTAATTTTTCATTATCAAGTGACAAATACACATGCAAGGATATAAAGTGTTGTAAAATGTATTACGGTCAAAAGCATACAATTTCATATATACTATTTTCAACACAATCAGCTTAAATGAGTGGGATTTACCCACTAGGATTTGGCACTCAGTTTGGCACTCGTTTCAGTTACTTTGAACTTTCTGTTGTTTCTAAAGGGTTACCTTTGATTGCCTTATTCTTTTGGTTGATCTTGTCTCTTATTTGCTCCTCTTATTTTCTTCATTCCTTTTCCCTTTCTTTCTGCATCTGTGCCACTGTATTTCAATGCTTATGCTGCAAGATGTTCATCAGTTGGGCCTGAACAAATAAGACTGGTATTACACTTTATTATTGTTGCTGTAGCAAGACATTGTAGTTTAGTGTAAGCACAGTGCACCTGAACATAACCAAGAACTTCTGACATTCAAATTTCAAGATATTCCGCAGTTAAGGCCAGTGTCACCTATCAATGCTGGCAACTCGATGTCTGCAGCCACACATACAGTTGTGCTGTGGTCAGTAGTGCAGCATCCTTTTTTGCAGCCAGCTTTTTGAAGGTATAGTTGTTTTTGGAGTGGTTTGTTGTTGTGGTTTTTTTGTTCTGTTTTGTTTGTGTTGTCTGTTTGTTTATGCTTTCATCTGGTGAGATACAGCTCTGGATTAGCATGGCACTTGGCCTGTGTGATTATTTCCTGCAGGTATGACTAGGGTCCTAAGTGCCATCTGGCAGTGTTAAGGGACAAAATTATATCAGAAAATGAAATGGAAAAGGTTTCATAGTAAACTTGTGTCACCTGGTTTTGTGTGTCTTGTATGCAGACAACAAATAGATTGTCTAACATGAATAGAAGCATTAGAAATAAGAAATAAGGGCATGGTGAGCTGCTTAGCTAGTTGATGTCACCTTTAGCTTAAGATTTTGTCAATTCTGTGGTGATACTCATAATTTAATGTTGCAGTTACATGGATTTATGCATTTAATTCCAAATTATTTTTTTAAAGTACTGCCTGCATGAAGACCTAAAACCTTCAGTCTCTACTGAAGCTGGTACATAAGATTCATCTAAAACCTGAACCACAGCATGTGCTTTTTGAAGTCTTTGAACTGAATATAGCTTTAGTTTGAGCTCTGTCTACTTCAGAGGGAAAGGAAACACTTTCCTATTCTGCTCACAGACAGCCTGTACTGGAGGGCTGTTGCCCCTCTTCTCACAATGACTACAACAGCTAATCACGTGTAATCCCTGTGTTACAGCTCACAAAGAAAATCTGCGGGAATTGGAAAAGCATAAATCAGTGGATATACACGTTTTACATGGATAGATGCTTATATTTTATTTTATAAGCCATATCCTTTTGGAGCTTCCATTATTTTGGTTTTCTATGTGGCGGATGTTATGATTTCACTTGTACTGCTTTGATGTCATGGGTTCCTAAAACACATAACTTGTAATGCTTGATGAGATGTAAGGCTTTTACTTTCTCTTTAATGAGATGGAAATATTTTTGGAGATTTTTTACTTTCATTCTTTAGGATAAAATAATGAACTGTTATAAACTATGCAATAATAGAGATGTTGTATGTCTGGGTCTTCCAGACATGGCTCCCCCCTTCCCCTCCTCCTCCCATGCAAATACTGTTCCTGGATATATCTCTTCTGTGCTGCTAAACATCTGAAAACCTTGGACAGATAGCCATTGCAAATGGATTGACTGATTTTTCTATTGCAGTGAGTCCAACATAACAGGTTTTGTTAGCATTGCTGTATATGAGTTATGCAATGTGTATTTCTAGCTTAATAGCCAGCATTTGCCAGACAGAATTTTAAGTCCTATTGAGTGTGATGGAGTGCACTTTTACTTATATCACCAAGGATCTGGATGGTTTTATACTCCTAAGGAAACATGGGTGCAAATTTTCAGCATTTTCAGATAGCTATTTAGATGAGATAGCCTGTTTCCATAATTGTATTTGAAATTGGTCAGAGCACATTTTTTTTTTTCCTCTTGATTGCTTGATAATTTAGCTCACTGATGGTATCAAAACACTAACCGTGAGTTGGCATTTAGCCATACAGCCCTGCTCCCTGCAGAATACTATAAAACAGGTTTTCTCACAGAGATGCAGGGAATTTGTTTACTTAAGTGTTTTGGGATTTGTCATGGTTTTTGAGTTTTCTTTAAAATGTTGTGGGGTTTTTTGTTTGTTTGTATTTTGGTTTTTTTTGTACTGATTTGTTCTGAGATTTCATTTTAGGCTGTCCTTTTGCTGCTGCATACAGACAGGTTTATCAAGTGTCCTATGAATTCCATGTAGGATTCAGATCTCTCTCTGCAACACACAGAATCACAGAATTACTGGGAATAGACCTCCAAGATCATCAAGTCCAGCCTATGACCCAACATCATGACATAAGCTAGACCATGTCACTAAGTACTACACCCAGTTTTTCCTTAAACACCTCCAGGGATGGCGACTCCACCACCTCCCTGGGCAGTCCATTCCAGGGTTCTAGCACCCTTTCTGTGAGGAAGTGCTTCCTAAGATCCAA
>JANHFX010016246.1:71596-91283 GCA_027560015.1 Chloroceryle amazona
ATCAGGGGTTGGACTCGATGATCTTGGAGGTCTTTTCCAACCCAATCTATTCTATGATTCTATGATTCTATGATTATTTTCATGATAGCCTTCCACAAACACTCTTGTGAACAAATTTATTGGCAATAATAGTAATTATCACTAAGGAGTCTGAGGATAAAGGCTATGAACATATGTTTAATGATGTTGTCATGTGGCTTTTAAAGAAAATAATATGAAAATATATCGGTTTTCATACACTTCCGAGACAATTGGTCATGTCCTGCAGCCATATGGAGAGGTGTACAGTACCTGAATTGAAGGGTGATGTTTTATAACTACTGATGTAACTGGTTTTAATGCTATCAGTACATTTTAAAGTTGTTATGGAAAGCTTTCATTGCTCCTGCATAAGGATTACATTTCTTAATCAATTTATGTTCTAGTAACTAGGTGTTGTTTTTCACATGACTTCTCCCCTTTGCCTTTTCAGCTAAGTCTAATTCTCTCATATTACACTGTTGTTTTCCAGAATCCTCATTCCTACAGGATAGGAAAGCATGGACTTAATGTAGGACAGTTTAATAATTAAACTAAAATATAACAATAATATAATAATAACAATGGTAATGAAAAGGAATATAACAAAAAGAGAGATAACCAAAACCCAAGAAATGTATAATAGCCCAGCATCAGCTGCTGCTGTTCACAGTCAGCCTGTTAGGTCTCTGCAGAGTCTGTGCCACTGACTGCTGGGATAGGGTCACAGAATCACAGAATTTTTGAGGCTGGAACAGACCTCCAAGATCATAGAGTTCAGCCTATGAACCAAGACCATGATATCAGATAGACCATGAGGTCAAGGCAGCCTGAACGCAAACCCATGGGCTGTGCTCTGCTTCCCCTGGTAGAAGGATGATTACCTGTGGGACAGGAGGGATAGCACTGATAACTGAAAGCTCTCACATCTGAGATTTCCTCGAGTGTATGTGCTTCTTTTGGTATCCTCTCAGTCAACATCAATATTTCTGCCCCACATTTAGCTTTCCTGGATGAGGCATTAGGTACAGGCAAACTTGAGTGTGGAGCTCCAGATACTTGGGACTACATCCAGAGCCAATGAAATATGGCTCTAGTAGATAACTGAGGTGGGAGAAGAGCACCTGAAGTGGGACTAATGTGGGACAGAGGCAAATGATCCAGTCTTCTTCCATTCCACATATCCTCTGAATACAATGGTTTTACCTGTGTAGGAGGGTGAAGAGCTTTGCACCAACTCTTTGTTGCATCCCTTATACATAATGCAATTATAGAATAAAAGGAAAGTAACAGAAAAGTAACTAAGACAATACAATTCATATCCTTCCTTCTCAGAAATGCTATTGTTTTTTAATGACCATGAGTAACCAAGGTCTTATTTTCTGGCTCACTGTGAAAACAGCACACAGTGGTACAGTGCTTAGTAATAACATGTTCAGGGTATTGGCTCATTCTGGATTTACAGTCAAGAGTATGACCTGCATAGTTGCCAATATCACTTCTGGGGAACTCTAGATTTCACCCAAGGTGTCTTGCAGCCCAGTACTGCCTAAATTCTGTCTTGTTTTTTCCCCAGCTTTTTTCCCCAGCCTTGCACAGCATCTCTGAGTTCCTGACCCTTTCGAACGCCAGAAGCAGCAGTAAGGTAGAGAGTACCTGTATGGGATTATTTGTGTATATTACACCTTGCTAAGGCTTCCTAGACTGTCCTGGAGATCCCCTGTGCTGCATCAGGTGTGGACAGTGCAGAAATGCAGCTTTTCCAGCATTATCAGTCAGAGACTCTTGTGTAAGGGATAGGGGAGATTTCCAGTGCAAAGATCCCGTTGCTGGCAGAGGTGGTGGTGCTGCTCCCTGAGTCTCCCTGTTCAGGTGCTGAATCAGAGGTTCAGGACAGACCCTGTCTATCCTCGTTAAGGCTTGAAATCTAAGGTACACTTTCCTTCTGCCCTCTCTGTTACAGTGGTTGTTTTGGGAGGTTAGGAGTCAAGGCTCCAGGGATCCTAGTCTTTGTGCTCAGTCCTGTTTCTCTCAGTCCTTCCCTTTATTGTCCCCTACTCAAAATTTTGCTTTTAAACATCCTTTTCTAGAAACAGGGCTGAGAGGTCCTGTGCTCTGTATATGTTCAGGGATAAATTTCTTAGAATAAGGTGTTGTTTAATCCCAGCATTTGGTGGAGGTGGGAGAGGGGAATAATAGGGGCCTTTTTTTACATAACAAAATCTCTTCAAATGTCTTGAGCACTTGCATCCTTGGTGAATTGTTACTCTTAAAAGCCCCTTTTCCTTCAAGGCTGTGGCTTCTGTTTTTGTAAGAGCACTTTGTATCACTTTGCCAGCTGTTTCTGCTTTTCTGAGTCTTTGACAGTGGGCTCACTCTTGTTTCAAAGGCAGCATATTAAGGCAAAGGGATCTTACTGTTTCTGAAGAGCAAGCTACTGTGCTATCTGTAGCTCCTGTTCACTTTCCTGTTTAAATGTAGTTAGTCACATTTTGAAATTACTCCATATTTTCATACAATTGTCTTGACAAGAACCAAATGCATAGGATGTATGGAATAGATGGATTCCTACAGTGCAGAACCACATCCCTCAAACAAATTCACTGAATACTGAAAATCCAAGTGTCTTGTTACTGCATTCACCTTCTGCTGAATTTAGTGTACTACTGAGAAACTATGAGAGTTTAAATACATTTGCAGCTGACCTCTTTATCCCAGAGATGTTTGGTTTTGTTTGCTTGCTTGTTTTGTTTTGTTTCTCCCATACTTCTTATCCTTGATTGTGAAAGTGTAGGTATACTAGGACAATTTCAAAACTTTTAGGAACCCTCTGGGATGCAGAGCATTAGTGCAGATATTTGCTCCTACATTAGAAAAACGGTCATTTCTCTTTTATTTGTGTTCATCATATTGTTTGTGCAATGAAATATGGTATTTAGTGGATTATATATATTTTTTTAAGTGTGTGCATGTGTCAGCAACAGTAGTTTAAACTCATGTCTTGTGTTGCTTGTGATGATATTATGGAGAAAGCTTAACAAGTTCTTTCCTTCTTTTCTATAGGCTCATTGACTATAACACAGAGGTAGAAATTGCTTTTTGAATCAGTCTCTTCACTGTTAGTATTTACATTTTTCATAGTTAAAGAGATTCAATTCTCAGGATATGAACTTGATGGAATATAGATATACTGTGGGTATATCTTTGCTCCATGCATATTTGTCTGCTTATAGTTCTGATAAATATCCTTACCTAAACATGTTGGGGTTTTGTTTGCAAATAGAAGTATACATGGGCATGTGAAGGACTCAGCTGTGACCCTAAAACATCCAGTGTTGCAGCAAGTTGGCACAAAACCATCCATGACGATTAAGTATCGCAACAAGTGTGTTTATTGTTGCTCACTTAGTGGTTCCATTTGGTTTCCTTGAGATTTAATACGTTATATCATGTGAACGTGGGATTTTCAGAAGTGCTTGTATTGGTGTAAATGTTGCTCCTGTCAAAACACTAGCTATGAATTTAAAACCAGTCCAAGTTGCTCAATATTGTTTAAACTTTAAAAACAAACAACAAAAAACAATCCAAAACCAACGAAACAAAAAACAACACACACACACAGAGAAACCACCACCAACAAAACCAAAACCAACCAAACAACTCCCCACAAGAGAGAGAGATAAATTCAACAAAATTTGAGTTCCAAAAAAAACCAGGTATTTGATCCTCGCACCAATACTAGCCAGTTTCTGCCTAGGAAGAAAGAGTTTTATAGAAAGCAGGGTATGCTTCTGCTAACTTTTTAAGCCCATTTGAATCTGTTGAAACATTATTAATACAAACATGTTCCTCACTACACTACCTCAAAAATCAAACCTAGTTGTCACTAAATGGTGGTTTTTCCTCTACTGCCTTCTGCTTTTGGCTTTTGAACAGAACCGGTATCTTTAGAGCTTAACTTCTGTTAGCCTAGAATAAATTTGGGGGGATCAGGGCACTTGTCAGAGTGTCCTAGTTTTAGGAACTCTTGAGAAAGTGAGGACTGAATGTTTGGTCACGATGACAAATGCCTTCTTTTTAGCCAGATGGCTTAAGTCAGCCCTGATTCAAGTCTTGTTGAGGTAAAATGCAAAGAAAAACCTTGTTTTTTTAGAACATCAGAACAGATAATCAGATTAAAATATTTGATATGAAAAAAAATTTAAAATAAGTGTTATGAATCCATAGTCAGTATATTCTGAGATCATCTAAAGATGAGACTTTAGAATAGGCATGGGCATGCATTGCTTTTGTTCCAAATGAGCACAAGAAGAAAATATGGAATCCATCTGATATACGCTAGTTATGGGAGGACAGACAGTACTTGGTTTGATGTAATCCCTGATAGTACAAAGCTGTTAGTCCATGTTGAGTTTTTCCTAGTGTCAGTCTCTATATCAGAAAGGGAATTTTGAGATTACATAGACAAAGATCTATTTTCAGAGACCCTCTTCCTTTCCCCTCCTCTTGTAAATGAAGTTCAGACTGTGTCATTCTTTTTTTCTTTCACAGTGCAATTCCTGTTTAGAGTAACAAAATTATTCACAAAAATATTGCTGAGACACTGAGAGTAAATTTGGTCAGAATGCTCACAAGTGTCAGTTGATTAATAGTTTTTATTCATATCTATACTATCACCTTCTAGCCAATTGTGCTTTTTAAATGGAGATTTTTTTAAAGAAAAAATGTTTAATGAAGATTTATGAAGAAAGTAAATTCTTAAATTACTTGCTCAGAAATTATGAGCAGCAGAAAATGCAGGATAAAAACCTTTCCTTGTGTAAATAAATATACTTTGTGTTTAGCGAGAAGATTGCTATCAGGGATTTTTCTTTAAAGTAAGTGCTTAGATGATTTATTTTATGCAGGCTGTCTGGATTTGATAGATAGTAGCTGTACCATAATTTCTCAAAAGTGTAATAGAAGGTCTGTCCCAGCTGGAATGTTTGCTTTGGGGATAAGTTTTGGGAGGTCACTACGCAGAAGGATTTTATAAATCATATGTGAGTAACAATGTTGTTGGTGAAACTCTGGTAAATATTTGGACTTGCTCCGTGATTTAGCAAAATCATTTATGTGAGAAAAACATATATTTGTGCAATTAGAGAAAAATACCAAACAAACACCGTGCTCGAACATTGGTCATGTGTCAGGGTGAGAAAAGCATGAAGGCTATACAAGTTAGTCGCTAATTTAATCACTGTGGTAAATCTGAATGCTGCTTCTCTGAAAGATCAGAATATAATACTTTTGCCATTTTCATGGAAGTACTGAGATGAAGCTATTTTCAGTTTTACAAAGGGAATGTAGAATACTTCTACACTGAGATATGATTACATTGATGAAGAAGCAGGGGACTCAACATCTTCATTTGTTGCTTGTTTACAAACTGTTGCTTATGTTCGACATTAGAATTCAACTCATATCATCTGCCTTTCTGAGTGGTTATGGTTTAATCATTAAATACACAGAATAACAGCAACCAACTATTGTAATTTGCCTGAGGAAGGAGTCTGCAGTGAAGAATGTCTAGAGCCAAAAACTGTTTCCACTGACATCATGGCAATTACGGTCTAGGCTAGAAAATGCCACTGATGGCAAGGTCATGTAATAGAGATTACTTATCAGACATGCAGTTCTTGAATCTCCATAACTCTTCTCTTTTAGAACTGCAAATTACATTATTTTGCTTTAAAATCTAAAGAAAATTATTTCCTGCAAGACTGCAGATAGAAATTTTGGTCAAGGAAAAAAGAACAGCTGCAGCTAACCTCTACTTTATAAACCCAACAAGTCCTGGTTAGATGGAAAATCATCTTTGGATATACAGATGTATATATATAGGACTCAACTTGATAGAAATGTTTAGTAAATTAGATACTGTGGAAAGTTGGGAAATGTGTTAATCTCTGATTATGTTTCTGATTTGTTGTGGTTTCTCTTTTTTTTTTTTTTTTTTTTTCCTCCAGCCTGTCAAGATATAGCCAAACCTGGATTTAAAATAAAACTATAGATAAATCTAATTTCTCTTTCTCCCCCACCCCACAACTTACCAACATTCATACCTTAGACTAGGTAGAAGATTATTATTTTATAATGATAAAGAGTATAATAGTACACTAAAGTCAGGCTGCTCTTGATCAGTTTTCTGTTACTGTTTTCAGTGATGATCATAGCAGATGATTATTGCATACATTTGATCTTACTAATTTTTTGCTAACTCCTTGATATCTCATTCCTTTTAATATTGCTTAGCACTCAAGCATTGTCCTTGTTTCTTCAGACACTCCTGAGCTTTACCTATATTTTCTAAAATGCTGATGGTACTATGGGGCAAGAATTCTCAGTTTGGTCTTTTGAGGCTGTTTGAAAAGTGTGAGCCTGTAAAGGTAGAAAAATAATTCTGTGCACACTTTATGGTCTGTCACACCCATGAGAGGTAAATCTGCTTGTTGCTGTAGTAGTGTCCGTGAAGTTGGGTCAGGACTGCACTAAGTCTCAGCTTAGTGGATTTGTGCCTCTGTTATCATCCCTAAACTCCTGGTATGGAAATTTAGGATGTAATCATGGGGATTCATAATTTTAACGTTGTGCTATATGCTCAAGTTTTGAGTACTTTGATGATAGGCCCTTCAAAATTTCTTCAAATAATCACATCTTAGTTTTCTGTTGTGACAGAAGTGGGTTATGCAAGTATGCTTATTTAAACTATAAGACATACCGTATATTGGTCACTGGCAGTATCAGTGGAAGGCAGACTGTTCTTTCAGGCTATTAGATAAAAATGGGAGCTGCTGTACTTAGCATCTGTGAAAATAGGGACAGTTTCAAATTATCTACTGACATGTTGAAAGCAGTTGAAAGAGCAGGTCTTTTGGAGGTTAAAGGAGAGTCAAATCAACAGTGGAAGGTAAAGAGTTTAAATGTGAGCGGTTCTGTTTTTATTTAACATGCTAAATTAAAAGAAGTATTTCAGATTTTAAATTATGCATGGAATAAATCAAATTAAAAATAATAGAGATCATAAGATCATGATTTTCTCAGTATTTAAGTTTTGAATATCAGTGCAACTGTATTCTGTCCCTTTAAATGCAAGAGATGTTATTGGGGCAGTCTGACCTTCCAAGAAGGGAAAGCAAGTGCACAAAGGGTTTGGGCAATAACACAGAGTGCATTTTGCTGCAATACACAATATTATATGTTGCAAGCTTAATGAGAAAGGTAGACGTTTTATGTTCTCTATGACTATTGGGGCTTCATGATGTGAAGGCAATCTTAATTTCAGATTGAAAGCAAAATTGAGACAAGTGTTTTTTTCACCCTATGAATTGCAGCTGATGCACCCTACTGTTGAATTTAGGACTGTAGTTCCCTAGTGTGATTATAATTCTGTCAATGTCGTTTGCAAATACGTAAGTCCTGTGGGCTTTGTCAGTGACGTATTCTGTCTCACTTTTAGTATGACATGGGGTAAAACTCCACTTTTGACACAAATCCATTCATTATCTGAACTAAACACTGAAAAGATACTGTATACAAAAGGCAAAAATACCATTTGCCTGGTGATAATTACTAGTGTTCATTTTCTCCCTTAAGTGATAGGGCACATCCCACTGTTGCCATAGCAACCCCAATTCTGTCCCATTAACTGCCTAATGTGAATTTATGAATGCAAGTTTCAATGTGTGGAAAGTGGCTCAAAATAGGGAGTGATTCATCATGTACAGCACAGACAGCTGAGTTGCAGGCTGAGTCAGGGTTGTTTGTTTTGGTTTGCAGTGTTAAAGTGGTATGCTGTGATGTAGGTACCCAATTTAAAATGGTGGTTGAATAGCTGGTTTAAGTTTTGAAAAGTTCTATGATGCATTACAACATTAACAGAAAAACAGTTTTTTAAAATTAATACTGTGGAAGATAATTCCTCTTTCATAATTATTTGATTGACATTTGAGACATTTCAAAGACAAAACCCTTTTCAACTTAGGTTGATAATGCTCCATATGCTACTGAATCCAGTGCTGTAATGGGTTTACTCCTATACTTTAATTAGTATTTCTTTGTTTATACCTCAGGTAAAGAAGCCTGTGGGTAAGGAACTGGAAAGAGATCTGGATTCTGATCTTGGCTGTTCCATAGACTTATTTTATAATTTTGGGGGTAAATATTTAAGTCTGTTTCTGTGCATCCTTTCTCCTGTAAAATAGTGGGGGGGCAGGGGGAGAAGAAATAAAAAAAAAAAAAAAGGGCCTTCCTAGTCTTTCTGCTGTGTCATAGCTACTTAGACTCAATTCCTGTGCCTACTTGCAATTTCAACACTTGTGATGAGCCTTAATGAATGTTTTGGCAGTTGTAGTAGTCATCTATCTAAAATAGAAAATGCGTCTCTACTTACAGTCTGTCTGTTCAGTGTCCAACATCCTGTACCCACACTATTCATTAGCTTGGTTCAGTTCTGAAGACTTGTGAAATTAATAGGGTCAACTGCAGAAAAATTGCATTAAAGAAATGATTATCATCAATATGATGCCAATCATTTGGAGATGGAATTAGGGTAGCTCATGCAATTTTATTTTGCATCAGTGCATCTACATGATGGTAGAGTCCTTTACTACATGATTAGCAAGTTTTTTTGAGTTGAAAATGTGCTGTAAGCCTTTCTCTGAAAAGCATGTTAGACTATTCCTTGGTGAGTATAAAGGTATAAGTGTTTCAGTTTACTGGGAATAAAGAAATACACTTCCCTTTACATTGGCTACCTTTCAGAATTAAACTCATGCTACAGGAATATATGCTCAATCTTTATTGCATAGTACAGAAGTGGAGTCAGACTCTAGTCTTTTTTTCATGGTTTGCTTTTCTGTGTATTATGACATTACACTGAGTCATACAGTTCCAGAGGAAGATTTCTGCTTTATTGTAGTCAAGAAATTTGCTTTTCAGAGTTTTTCTGTATGGAAGTGAAAGACACATTATTGCTGCAGTCATGTCACTAATAAATTTGGTCAATTACAAGTTGTTCCCTTCCTCTTGCCATTTTTCATGGCAAATTTCTATTCTTGCAATGCTACTGTGTGTACCTACTCAGCTCTTCCAACCACCTTTGGCTATTGATTAACACTATCTAGCGAGGTTGATCCCCTTAACATTACTAGTCTTCCAGCCATAAAGGCTAATTTTCCTTATAAATCCTTAAACACAGACTTTATTTTGAAGTTAGCAGTATCTGTATCAGGAATGAAGAATTAAAGACACTTTGGGAGCTGATGATGACGTGGTCAGATTAATATATACAATGTCCCCATTAAAGAAAAATAAAACAAACCCCAACTAATACTTTTAAATCAATCTCAATTTTTTACAAGGAGATTAAATACATGACTGATATAATTGTTAGAAGTCTGGTATGAAACATGATGGTAAATTACTAAAATCCCAGAAGCAGCAGATTTTTATTAGAAAAGATATCCATCCTGTAAATATTTCTTAACAAATGTGAGGGAGGTAATGCCAACTATGAATCTTAATCTGCTGACATAAAAATAAATGGGTAAAGTAGGGTAGGGATAACTGCTGACTGATGTCCCAAAAATCCATCTTTCTATTGTTAACCTCATCTACCAAAACTTGAGTATGTGCATTTTGTGTATTTAAAAAAAACAAACAACTAACTCAGATCTCCAGGTTGTTTGGTAATTATTTTTCTGTCTGGAGAGATAGCCTTGTATGGGTTCTTTGTTCATTTGAGTGAAAATATGTAACTTGAAGACTTTCCAAAATACAATGAAATACTGTATTTTGGGATGGTCTGATAACTCACAGTCTTACAATGCATATAGGTGGAACTGGGTGACATTTCAGTAAGATGTTAAAAAGAAAACTGAAATTTTGTGGATGCTGAAGCTACCTATGGATATGTTTTGGGCTTTAGTCAAAAGTTTAAAGTCAATGCAGGGATTTTATTTTTTTTTTTATATTGCTCATTCTGATAAAATCAAAATAAAGCATTTAATTTCAGAAATGACAAAACAGTTCATACTAGATCGCTTTTAATAAGGGTTTTAATTTTGGAAATACAGTTCTGCTAACTCAAGAGAATTAATGAGTTCCTAGTCATCCTCAAAACAGACTCTGCCCAGTTTTTGGGTTTTTCATTTTGTAGCAAAATGAACACAGATATATACCAATTTTGAAGAAATGCCATCTGAAATCAGTTTGACAGGTCCATTTTTACTCTTATATTCACTGGTTCAACCATTGAATGAAAACAGGATTTGTATTTTGCTTTGCCCCTTGTGTCAATGTCCTGAATCATCCAGAGCTTTGATGTAGATGTTCCTAGACCTTTTACAGTGAATGTCTAAAGGATAGGGAAAAATGACAAGTTTTAATACAAAACAAAACCAACCAAAACAAAACCAACCAAAAATCTCTGTCATCTTGCTGTTCTAGGTTTCAGTTTCCAAACTACAGTTTACTTTGTGCCTTTTTTTGAGATTTAGCAAACTCAGTCCAGGTTTCTGTGGGTGCAAGAACTTTCTTCCCCATCTCTGAAGCCCACCTTGCTGTTCGTGGCAGCTCTTACTCTTGCAGATTCTCACTTCAGCTGTGGTATTTTCCTATGTTTGCACCTACCTCAAGAAATATATACCTGGGGGTATAACACAAGTAAACAATTTTCACAAACCACAAAGAAAATATTATCTCAAATACATGGTTTGGAAATGTAAAAATATACAATGTCCATCTGTCCTGTCACTTTATACATCCTGATCAGCATTTGGGAGTGTAGTGGACAGCACAGATAGAATGGGAAGAGTGCTTGAGAAGAGATGCAGTTACAGCAAGTTCAGCTCATTGAAACAGTGGTCTCTTGAGGAGCTTTTTCTCAGTTATGTAGGAAACGTCTTGTTTTCTTTGACTTATGAGCTAGGAATTGCAGTGTGTGCTTTGAAACCTCTTGCTGTTAGGATATGCAGTGAAAATGTGTCACTGCTTAAAAGATCAGAAAGTCTCAGTCTTAGGTGGCTGTTCAGACCTCCAGGTGGTAATTAGGAAGAGATATTTATATCTTTGGTAACTTGCTGCATAAAAGCCCTGATATTACTGGAACACAAACATATTTAGGCAAATACATTTATATGTGTAGTCATAGGTGTACATGATTGCTAATAGAGGAGATCTATGCTCATAACTTTTTAACAAATAAAAACCAATGAATTTATGTCAATTTGTTGGTTTATTTGGAGTATGACATGTTGGAGTTTAGTCTCAGAACACAGATGGGCATTCAAAGTATTTCAAGGGTTGACAAAGACATTAAAGGAAACCTCGCTTTTTATACAAAGAAAATGTAGCCCTTTGCTGCTAACTGGGTGGCCTTCTGAAATGTGTTGGCCTCATAGCTAACATCTTGACTGCAGACAGATCACATGCAGCAATACAGGGAGTTGTTGAAAGTATATCAAACTTGAAAAGCTGAGAGAGGGGAAGGAAGTAGGACACATTGTAAGAGATGCCAGGGAATTTCCTACATTTCAATTACTGGAAATTTTGTAGAGCTGGTTAACATGAATGTCTGCTAAGGATATATATATGCTTGATGTGATACTTTTTACTCACTTGTAATTATTGGAATTGACATTGTGGGGGAAAAAAATGTTTCAAAACTGGCAAAAGAATTGTTAAGTTTTAAAGAAAGCATTTTCTACTAAATGCTGCTGAGTATGTGTATGTACTGTGAGAGCTCATGAAAGGTATTAGCAGCTGACTAACAAACATTTAGAAAATGGTTTATGCCATATGGAAAACTTGACAGGAGGTTTTCTACATGACTTACATGATTAAGTATTTCAACCTTGATGTTTGGGGCCCAGGCTTACTAATAACTTAAGTATACTTAAATCTCAATTACTTAATGCAACGTAAAACGATTTTAAAACTTAAAGATATTTTAAATATTATTTGACTACTTAAGTACTCTAACAAGATTATAGTAATTTTTCTGTAATTGTTATCAAATTTATCTTGGAGACACATCAAATACAAGAAAAAACTTCTTTTTGTTTATATGGAAAAACACATGTGTGTTTACTAACTAATAAAGGAGCTGACAGTTGTAAGTTCATGGGTTGAACTGGGTTTTACACTTGATTCATATCCTATGCAGCATAACTTTTAGAGATGAATAATGTTTCATCTGCTGCACATGCTTGCTCTTTGTCAAATGATGATAATTTATAAGTGTTTCTATTTATTACTGTGATTTAGAATCAGTATTTAGTTATGTGCCTTAAAAAAAAATTATGAAAAAGTAAATGTGAACATATTTTGTTCCAAATAGTCTTAATGGTAGAATGGCAATATATTGTCAATAAATTATCTTACTGAAGTCTAGCAAATCCCTTACACTTATAGAATTATTATGATTAATATTTTCTTACTCATTCTGCTTCATAACATAAACATTTTTTTCAATAGGAGCCTAACAAGATTCTTCCACAAATAAGGACAGTAAAAACCATGACTGCTTTTGAGGACTGTTCTCATCAGTCAGTGTGTTCAGTGATTTAGGTCATCTTCAGGAAACAGTAACAGTGCCTTTCAAAATGGCAGGGCTTTTTAGTGAAAATTATTCCAAATTACCTTAATGTTCATCAAGAACACTTGCAACTTTCAGCAATTTTGAATTGAGTGTTTCTCTGTAATTTTTTTCAATAGCACATTATATTTCTCCTGCCCTTGAGGAAGGGACTTTCTATTATCCATAAAAATGAACTGAAGGTACCCTACAATTAATTCTAAGCATTTCAAAACTATCTGTTGTAAATGGTCCACTTCTTGCTATGCAGAGGAATGAGGAGAGCAGGTGAATGGAAGCAACCTGAGCAACCTGATGTGAGGATGTTTTTGCTTACTGCAGGGGTGTTGGACTAGATGACCTTTACAGGTCCCTTCCAGCTCGGGCCATTCTATGATTCTATGATAAGACAGGCATATACAGAGGTTGAGCTGTGGAAGTGGGGTACAACATCAAGGAAATGGATGTTTGGTCTTTGTGAAAGGTTCAAAAAGTACTTTTCATTTAATTCAGTAAGTGACATACTCAAAATTATATTTAAGAACTAATCATGAAGGTTTTTATAATGACACCCCAACCAATACCTTTCCTGAGGAATATTAAATCTGAAGTCTTGGTAAACATGAGGCTTCAAAGAAGGAAAGTGCCAAGTGATTATTAGCACCGAAGCTGTGAAACCATATGAACATCTCCTCTATCAATCAGTTCTTACAGTTCATCTTTTCCAATTGCATCTGAGTTAAGCTGCCAGTTAAAGGAAATACTAGATTTTAAAGCAAACTTATTTCTGAGCCCAGCTGACACTAAAAATATTTAGAATTCATAGGACTGCTTGTGTGGTTACGCTAAAGTACTTGGATGGATCTTGGATCTTGCTTGCAGGAGAGCTCAGCATTAAACCTGCTCTCCAAGGAAGCTGAGCTGAAGTTATACCCTGGCAAGACATGCTCAAAAGGGAGTGTACATATGGATCATCTCCATATATAGCCCTTGCTATAGGGTTCTACAGAGCTAGTCCACAGCTATTCAGTTGTGTTCAGCTCTTCCTGTGCCTCTTCTATAAGCTTTTGATGATAACATGATGCTGTTATAAGAGATCTACAAAGGCCTGTAGTGAAAGGATGAGGGGTAATGGTTTTAAATTAGAATGGAGTAGATTTAGATTAGAAATAAGGAGGAAGTTCTTTACCATGAGAGTGGTGGAGCACTGGAGCAGGTTGCCCAGGGAGGTGGTCGAGGCTCCATCCCTGGAGAAATTTAAGGTGGGGCTTGATGAATCTGTGAGAAACCTGCTCTAGCTGAGGATGTCCTGCTCTCAGCAGGGGGGTTGGACTAGATGACCTCCAGAGGTCCCTTCCAACCCAGACATTTCTATGTTTCTATCTATGTGACAACAGAAGTTCCTCATTTTCAGGTTCAAATTGAAACTTGAGAGGAGCCTGTACTTCTTCAAAAATCAATGTGCTAGGAAGTAGCCATGTGTTGTACAGATAATTATCTTTATTGAAAAGATTGTACAGCAATTTTAAATTACAATTAGTAAATAAGAGGTTTTCACAGATAATGGGTTTTCTTTGATAAGCCAAGAAGGACCTTTGTCTTGCTGCTTTTTCAGCTTTTGCCAAGTTTATTTGTGTAGTATAGTGTAACACAGACTAAGATCTCCTTAGGGGTTTATTCAGCAAGTGACTGTTAATTGAAAAACTCATTTCAGATAATCCCTGTGAGTGAAATTAATCTCTTGGTTTCAATGAAATCATACATGACTGATTTCATTAATATATTTTACATTTATTTTTAAATGTCAGGTTTGGATGTTTATTTTTTCATTAAATATTGTGATACTACATTCTTGAAACTTTAAAAAAATCATACAATTATTGTTTCTTTAAAATAAAAGTATGTAATTCTTCATGCTTTTACTGTATCACAAGCTTTTCAAAAAAATATAACTGCCCTTATTTTATGTCCCAGTAAAACTTCCTAAAACTGATTGACATAGTGCTCAATCTGTTTTAATCTCTATATCAATTGTTTCTCCACTAATAAATATTTAATCTAGGCAGGCATCGTTCACAATTCTGGCATAAGATAGAGTAGGGTACGGATCCCTCTAAAATCTTTAGGGAGATCTTGTATCCTGAAGCAGTTCAATGTCATGTAATTATTTTGTTAAAATGAGCAGCACAGTATTCATGGATTTGGTATCCAGTGCGATGCTAGATGACTGCTCTTTGGTACCTTGCAGGTGAGAGACCAACAAAATTTGCTCTCTTGGGACTATGTCTTATATAGCTTTTTTATATAGCTTTATTCTCTATCAGCCTTCTATTTAGGCATCAGATGATGGCAGGGAATGTGAAAGTCAGTTAATCTCAGAGCACATGTGTGCTGTGCGCTTCATATTTGACTGTACATTCAGCAGTTTCCATCCTGTCTTGTTGCTTGCATTTTTGGAGCTCCGACACACTGCAGCCACCATTAATTAGTTTATATGTAACAGCTTATAAAATATGAAAGTGCAACCCTTTTTCCCCTCACGTTCTTCTCCATGTGCGTAAATGCTAATGTGAATGAAGAGTCAATTTTAACCCCTCACATACTTGTAGGAAGCACACCCCTAGGCAATGTGCCATTTTCTCCTGTGCTGGTGTTACAAGGGAGTAGATCTTGCAAGGACTGATATTGTCCAAAAGTGCTGAGAGCTCAGGAGAATGTTTTTTTATATAATATTTGTATTTCTCAAGGCATGAGATGAAATGGGGATCTTAGAGTGTGTTACCAGTGGTATCAAACTTGCTTCTAGTGTGCAAAACCTGATTTACGTCATTGACGCTGAATAACAAATATGGGCAAATTTTAGCACAGAAAACAAAAAAATGCACCAGATTCTATATTAATGCTCAAAGTTATGAATACTATGGAGATCTTTCCCCAGCTGAGATTTTTCCTTAATGAGACCAAAAATTTTTCTAACTGGGGAAAATAACCCTATGCAACTTAATGCAGAAACTAGTGAGGAAATTTTCGAGCCAAACAGCTGAATTTTGCAAAAGTACTCATTATCAAAATACAGATTTTTTTTTTTAACAAAATTCAGGCAACATTAATATTCTATGCTTCTATTTTCATGGTCTGTATCAAGTACAATTTCAACCACAAACTCCTGTCTGCAAAATTATATGAGAATAGAGACTTTATGAGGCCAGTCTGGATAATTTTAACCAGTCCTTATACTGGCATAAATGATGTGCTGTACACTTTGAATCAGAGACAGAAGAATCAATCCACAATCAGGGCTTTAGTGGGCTGGTGCCTGCACAGAAGCATCTGGATGACAGAATTTCCACCTGAATTCAAGCATTAGTATGCATTGATGTGGTCACAGGATATAGGGATGATATGGTTTGACACTGACCTGTCAGCAAGATTTGCAGGTAAAATTGTATAGAAACTGTCCTTTTAATTTTGTTATGCTCTTGGCAAGAAGAGGCTGAAATCGAAATTGACACTACAGTCTCTCTGGAAATAGTGTATCTGTGTATATGCTGCAATAGGAGGCAGCTTTGCTTTTATATAAACACATTATGACCCCCTAGCAAGGAAGATTCGGACTAGAGGCAAGAGGAAAATTTAGTAAAATATAATCAAGTAGATTACTGTTGTCAGCGATATACATCTGACTTACCTAAGGCTTACCTTCTTGACTTGTTAAAATGTCAAACGGAAGTAACTACCCTTTCCCCGTGGATGAACAGATGAAGTGACTGGGATGCTCCTGACTCATAATTGTTTTGTTTATGTGGGGAGTAAAGGAAGACATCTCATTTCCTTTCACTGCAGAAGATTGTGGCATTCCCAACTTGCTAGTGCTGAGAAGACAAGATAGGCCCCCAGTCTGTAAAACTAATTAGAGAGCTATTCTGCTCCCCTATCAACTGCAACTGCGAGAGGCAATCTCATTAGCGCGTGGCCTGCTGAATGCAGACAGCGTTTGTGCCTTTTCAAGCTGTAATGCATTTTTGCTGGTAACATACTCCTAGCAATTATCCTTTTCTCCATCAATTTTGTGGGTGTCTAGAGATTTGGAATATTAACTCTTCTTTATGTCTGTCACTGTTAAAAACATTTAAAAGAAATATATTGTGCCAGCCTTTGGCTCATATGCAGGTGATGGTAAATTCTCTGTCGCTATCTAATCCATCTGTGCTGGTAGTACAAATGCTCCTACATTGATAACTACAGTGTAGCTGTGTGTAAAAGCCTGTCAGTGTTGAGGATCAAATTCAAATGTTGTGAACTCCCTCCTATAGTTTGTTTTTGGACACCTGAGGTGTTAGCAGTACGGTCTTAGAAACACAGTGCACCTGTGACTGCTATTGAAAACTGTGCTATTTATTTATAATTTGAATTTCAGAAACAACAGGTAACATTCACTAAAAGCACCTCATTTCTTAAAAAAAACTACCACTACAATAAACATATAATCACACCCACACACCCCCCCCAATAAAAATGTAGAACAAAAAATACTAGAAAAATGATTGGGTTTATGCACTTTTAAACTTTACTAACAGTTATATTTTTAAATTGTACAACATTGTTTATATGGGAAGAATAAAGGCTTGCAAAAGGTAAAAAAGGAGAAAATACAAATCCCTCTCACAACTATTAGCTATTCTAAGCTGTTCTCGGTATGAATTGCATAGAAGTGAGACAAAAAAAAATCTTTTGTTTCTACTGTTTGAGTAAGAGTATTCTTTACTGAAGTGACAGAAACTGCTATTTACAAAGCTAATTCAATTAAATAATAAGTCCTTCTCAGTGGATTAGAGAAATGAAGAAATTTAAGGATTTCAGAGGAAAAGAAGAAAATAAAATGTTATTAGTGTCATAAGTGATGCATAAACCAAAGGCAATTTTATAACAAAATTTTACATAATTATAAAAGCCGTATTTCATTTCACTCCAAGCAGCAAAAATCAGTTTCTTCTTCTGAAGACTGTTTTCATAGTAGTAACAGCCATTTCTCTGACCTAATGCGGGACCAGCTTTGGTAATAAAGTACCCTGCAGAGATTCCTCTCTGGTAGTCTACAAGACTGCCGGTGTGCTAAATTCACCTTTTTTTTTTTTTTCCTTCTATGGGAGAAACTTATTAGTAGCTTAAAATGATTACACACTAAGAAGTAAATTTTAAAATGGGAAACATCAGAACTGACTTTTTCTGCTAATGCTTCCCTCTAATCTAGTAATTTGTCTTTAAACAAACACTTTTGAGGCAAATACCCTATACATTTATAATAAAAACCTAGATTATAATTTAAAATCTTATTAATGTGATAATATTGCTATTAGTTATCCTTGATAATGAAAGAAATACTATCAGTAACAGTTCTGGTCTCCATAATTAAATGTGATTCTTTTATAAAATTTTTTTTTATAGATATATCAGGTTCATTGCGCTTTTTAATTGCATGGTAGAGAACTGTCCTCTTAAATATTGAGTTCCTTCAGGTTTATTATATTATTATGGAGACATAGCTAACCTAAGCTTAGCTGTGTAAAAGTTAGGTTTCTAGTCTGTATTTGTCGTCTCCCATCTCTGCATGGCAAACACAGAAAGATGGGAATGCGCAGGGGGTGAGTCACTCCACCTCCCTCTTTCCATTAATTGTAAGAAAAACTCAGGTATAGCTGCTAAATTTTTAGGTGACTGAAATTCGATAAAATGATGCTGTCATTAGTGCTGGGCTCTCCATATTGATATTTTCTGCTTTTCCTACTCATCCTGAATAAAAATTGCATAGAAGTAACACAGTTTGCTTTATCTTTCCAGAACAGGCTGCTTCCCATGATGGTTTCAGGGCAGTCAAACAGAGCAGTTCCCCAGTTCAGTTTTCAGGCTGTCTTGTGATGGTGAGCCTCCTTTCAAATTTTGCCTGGTCTGTTTTGGCTTGTGTAGTGGAGCTTATGATATGTGCTGTGATGGTTTACAGGCTGCACTTTTTTTCTCCTCTCTTTCTGTATCTAGAATCAATGTGAATGCCATTTAGAAAAAACAAACCAAAACACATGCTGTAAGTTATTAGAATAATTTTAAAAAGCACTATTGACTCAACAAGAGTAAGCAGATAGAACCTGAGGCATCTGATTTTTTCACTAATTTTTCGATGGAAAAGTATTACTTACATTTAGGCAGTTTTGCTTGTGAGTGCTGTATATAAAAGATAAGCTTGCTTCTTTGCTGTTGCATCTCAGAGAGGATCATAAAGCTGCTTTTATACTGTTTTACCCATTGCAAAGCTTATTAACATGATAACCAGACCTTTTTTTTAAGGAAAGAAGTGATGACTATATTAAAATACTGGACCAAGCTTATTTTTAAGAAAAAGGGCTTTACCTTTCTTTTCCCCCTATTCGTGGTTCAAAATGTTACCCAGCAGTGGGTGGGTCTTGCTGAAAACAAAACACACTCTACACTGAGATCATTCAGACCCCAAAATGGGGAAGCTTTAGGGTGGCCTTAGTTTAAGAAGTTTTCTAATGAGCATGTCTTCTGAAAACTCATTAGTGAGACAGAAGTTCTTTCCGAGAAAATATTCCTCTTGCTCTGTGGGAGGGACAAGTCAACTGCCTGAAAAGGCACCTTGACTCAAAGAGCTGGTGGGAGCTTGACGAGTACTGTCTGGTATTTCTGTCTCCTTTCTGGGATGCAGAGAGCAGTCCCTGAAGGTAACACTGCCACCTTGGGCTTCAGCACTGTAAAAACACAAGTAGGAAGTTCCAAGAGAATTGCTTTTTTAACATGGAGAGCTGCTTGTTACCCTAAGGCAGGGAGACACAAACCCCGATGTTTCTTTTCAAGCACAGAGTTGTATCCCTTCTCATGGACAGTTAAACAATGATGCATCACAATGATATTTTCTTGTTTTTTAATGGTTTCTTCTGGCTGCTTTCTGGTGCCCTTAAGAAATTTCTCCTACAAAGAAGTTCTACTAGCCATTTCATTTCCTGTATCTCTGTAATATAGGCGCCCCCCCCCCCCCTCCCC